>MJUU01036707.1:0-31664 GCA_002080025.1 Modiolus philippinarum | reverse complement strand
ATATTTATTGGGACTGAGAATAAAAATGTTCATAAAGCTGAAACATTCTGGACCCCTGTTCATGCGATATTTCCTTGATTTGTAAATTTATTTACTTATTTTTCTTTCCACTGTCCCCTAATGGTGCTTGCCAAACAATATAGATTTTGATTATTTGTAATGATTAATTGATTTCTTTTTCTTATAATATTATGTATGTATACCTTATGAAGAATGAGTAGTCAAAGTGAGTGAGAGTGTAGAAGGATGATCGTGTGAACTTTTTGGGAAATAAAATTATGCATAATGATATCAATGGTTAAAAAACACATTTTACAGTCAACTTATTACATGTTCAGAATTAAAAAACCCCATTACACCCTAGTCAGGTGGTGATGTAGCGGTATATGTAAAAGCCTGACTGCAAAAACAAATAAAAAAAAATTAGGCATTTTATTTGTTTTGTGAATCTCTTAGTACATTTTGTGTTTGTGTCAAACTACGTGACAAGTTTAGGAGACAAGTTTAGGAGACCAGTACTAAAAATAAGACTTTGCAAACTCTAGCTTGAACGACACAACCTCACCATACGAGGCCTTTTATGGCAATAGACATACATAAGTTGCTAAACAATCAATTCTTAAAGATCGTACTCGTATACAACTGCATATACATTGTATAAAGTTAGCTTGCAATACTTGATCATTGTAATGGTTTCTCTAAAAATCTTTCATTTTGCAAATGAAAAAAAAGACCAACAAAATTTCTAATTGTACATATGCTTAGTTTTTAAAGTCTGCGGAAAAGAAGAATGGTTTCATTTTTTTTGTATTTTTCAAAGTCGTATCTAAATGGAAAACGATTTCAATATTTTTTAGCATATTTTAACTTAAAAGTATCAGTGCCATTAAAAGTACTACATTTACATAGCTCCAGAAAATTCGGCAGTATTTGGAATCATTGTTAGCTTTATTTAATTTTAGTTTTTTTTTTTCAGGTAAATGATGTTTACATAATATTGTGGATCGTCAATAGTAAGGATATCGTCAATATACTAGTACATACTAGTACATTGTAAGGGTAATTAAACATGCTAAAATAATCATGGCTGAATAATGTGCATTTTATTTTAAGTGATCTTTTTCGCTGAAATTATATGACATGCTTCAATTTGACAATTATCATATTTCAATATAAATAACGACGTGTTGCCAATGTTTTTGACAGGACTTTCATTTATTCTTTATTTTTATCGTATATTTAATGAGAATCTAATTGTTTTTGGAAAAGACATGTATTGCTGAATTTCATTTTTCATCTTATATAATCGGTTATGACAGTCTTTAAGTTATTTACAAAAAGATATAATATTACGCTGGCGAATTCTCTTATCGTGTACTTGATTCATTTATAGGTTAATGTACCCTTTTCATCCAGTTTATCGATTGTAGACATCAAACTTAGTGTTGCTTAAAAGACATTTATTAATTTTGTTTAATCTTACCTTAACTATCTATTTAGCCTAAGAATAATGAGTTTGCCTTTAACGTTTAACCATGTTTACAGTTCATTGGGCAACACATTTGGGAAACCTTAAGTAACAAGTATTTATTTTATTGTAATGCGTTTCATTAACAATTAGGTCATTTATGAAATAAGTTTCAACAGATGGTCATAATCCTGCAGGTACTTACTTTTCAGCTGACAAGTTCAATTAGAAAATCAGGTAGACATTTATTTCCTGTAAGTATTCGCATACTTTTAAAAACTCATGCAGAGAGCAATAAAAAAATTAATTACGTACAAATCGAAAACCAAGTTACATATATCGTCGCTGGAATTTTTTTTCTCGCATGAAAATTTAGTTTTTCGGTATCAAAAAGTGTGCAAAAGCATTTGATGGCATATATTGTGATATAATTCGAAAGTAATGACAGCAAAATCGGTCAATTGTAAAATAAAATTTTGCTCTTAAGGGATATAGATATAAACTGTTTAGCGTTATCAATTTGAGCCAAATATTGTTTAACTTTACAATCTCGACAAATAACCTTTGCGAAACCCAATATAGTAGCTTCTCTTTGTATCGTGGGTGCCATTATATTGTGATATTCACGTTCATTTTACCCAAAATGTTAACTACTACGATATAACGAGCTACCAGTATATATGAAACAATTTAATTTAAAAAATGTTGACTATGCCAAATATCAGCTCACCGACGTAATATATTTTGTGTTTTATAGTCCTATTATATTGCAGGTTGAGATAAATGCAACATCTATGTTCAGCTACAAAGCCTCAGAAAAACAAATGACTTTTTTGTGAAACTACCACTTCAACTTCAAAATAATTTGATTTTGGTGCAGATGTTAAATTAAGACATAATAAATTCCCTGAAAGCCATTCTCCGTCGATAAATTAAAGATTAATAGCTTACATAAAATTCCTAGCGATATTTAATTTCTAATAATCTAGTTCAAGTTTTGTAGCACAGCGGGCTCCAGCGCTTTTTAAACGTTCTTGAAAATATTACTGTGTCATAATGTCTAGTGTTATTAAAAGTAGCTATTTAGCTTTTATAGTTCCATGCTTGAAATGTGTTTTTATTTTATCTTTTAAAATAATGGCTGATACAAAATTTACTTTGAGTGTATATAAACAAAAACCCTTACTAGGTACCTCAGAAAACCTGAAGGTAATAATATAATTTCCACAGCTCTATGCATTATATTACATTTAAAATCAAGGAAAATAGAGAAAAACAATACAAAAAAGAAATGCAAATATTTCAGTATTGCACTAGTACGAAAAGAAAAAGCTAAAACGTATTGACGTCATTAACAGCAAAAGTGCACCTTTCAACAGAAATTTCATTTTTCATATAAACTTAAAAGATTATTGCATGAATATCGGGAATGCTATCCTTTCTGGAATATTAGTACTCCGCAGCGCGGGCAATATAAAATTGTTAGTGTGTTGGTTGATCGATTAGTTTGAGTTTAACGTCCAGGGGCAATATTTCAGCTATATCAGGACGAAAACGAGTTAATTAATTAATTTTAAAAATGTAAATACAAGAAGAAAGAAATAAAGGTGGTAGGGACAACCGGGACATCGAGTTTCGAGAAGAAATTGGAGGAAATGGGTAGGAACATAAAATTTTGACTTCTACGCGACACCCAGTGCGTCTACTCTTAAGAGAAATATCCGAGGGATTTTTACACTGTATTGAGCGTGGCATTAGGCTACAATGGTTCGCGGTCAGGCTATCCGTATAAAGACCTGATACCCCGCATAGACAGGGAATTCCCATATCCCACTGGCGACGAGCTCTTGAGCTCCGAAGCCATAACCCCTGAAAACAGATTCACGTGCCAGGTTCGTGCGTTGAATGACGGAAGTAAAGATGATACAACTTGGACACAAACTACTTTTTTTTAGTTTTTGTGCACATATATGCATTTATCTTGAGAAATGCTTTTGCAAAATTTAATCGTTTCGCTTATCTTCGTTTTTCGGTGTTTATATATTTTCAGTTTATGGTGTCTGAAATGTTTTGATTTGATCTGCACCGAAGAGACAAAAGTTGTCGAACTGGCCAACAGCGCGCAGATACAATCTACTTAATTCAAAGTTTCTTCGGTATTCATTTATTTTACGTTGAGAATAATATATGCAATTCGGGAACATCACAGAGGATACGGGTTCATTTTGCCCGTCTGTGTCCTTTATCGCCTGAGCCGTCAGGCTCAGGGGATATAAAACACAGACTCAGGGGATATAGGACACATACGTGGAATATGAAATATAAACGTCGAAAAAAATATATGTTATTCGGGAATTTTCACAGGGGAAACGGGTTCATATTTCATGTCTGTGTTTAATTTCCCCTGTGCTGTAAGGCGACCCTGCATCTATGACGAAGGGGATACATGGGTGGAGCGTTGCTCGACCTTTAGCAATGAATTCTGCTCAAACCGGTGCTCTCGGCACCTCAGTCGGTTTTCATAGGCTCCGACTGCCGGGCGTGTCCCTAGTTGGTGGACAGGGAATATACCCTGTCAATGCGGGGTAGTCGGTTCATAATACTGAAAGCCTGACCGCGAACCATTGTAGCCAAAATGTCTGGAGAAACACCATGCTCCATGCAGTATAAATACCCCTTCTAAATTGTCTAAGGAGAGCAGAGTCACTGGGACTCTTATAGAAGGGAAACTTTCCTGCCCCTACCCATTCTCCCCTTTTTCAGTGGCAATCGAAACACGTTATCCCGGTTGTCCTTTCCATCTATGTTTCTTTCTGCTCTTTCTTCTAAATTTTGAATTGATTAATTTGTTCTCATCCTGATATAGCTACAATATTGCTCACTGGACGTTAAACTCTAATTAATTAATCAATCAAAACCCGTGCTAAGGGCCGTCTTGAACTTACTATGAGGTATGAGCATAGCTCATTGTTCAAAACCTCATGGTGACATCAAGATGAAGAACAACAATAAAAGCGTTGTTCCATTGCTTGGTTTAAGCATGTATTTAAAAGACTTTTCTCATGTGAATTTACTGCATATCCTTTCTTGTTAAATCAATGCACCGACAGTTCTTGGTATTTTCCGTATTGGAATGAATGTTTAATCGTAGTTAATATAACGAACTATTTTTATTGAACTTTGCGCACTTCCTGTGCCCATTAATCGTCTTTTTCCATATGCATTTTCCCGAGGAAAGTGTCATTGCAGATGATGACACAAGTTTGTATAAAACATTAATATTGCGAAGGAAAACCACCCAAACCGCAAAATACTAAAGAAGAGGATATGAGCTTTATTTGTCATCTGATTTATATCTCAACAATTCATGGTTGATGAAGTTCAAGATCAATTAGATTTTTGGTTTAAAAGGACAGCAATAATCTAGCATTTGCTACCAGTGTTTTGAAATATGATGCTCTTAAGTCTCGATGTTTGTCATTTGTTATCTGCCTTTGTAGAGAAAGTCCCTTCGGATAAAAATTTGGGCATGACCTCTTTTCCATTTTTAGTATTTTTTTCTCTATCTAGTATTTTTTTTAAATGTGGTCCAACATAACCGTTTTGTTGTCGTTTATTCATTATTTATATTTATTTGTTAGAATTTTACAGGTTCGTACTGATGATTGAAATTTAATTTAATTATTGAATGTTAAATTTTAAAATTAGTAAAGAACTATTTACCGGTAAAAAGTTCAATTCTGAACAATAAAAAGAAATTAACCTTTTATGAATATGAATTTGAATTTTACATAGAAATATATTGAAAAGGTATAATAAAAAGAAATTTTTACTGATTATGGAAAATAGAGCCAGGGCGGTGAATAATAGGGCATTCGCCGGAAAACTCAGTTTGCGACAGTAAAATCTACGATTTACCCCCCTCCCCCTACGATACTTAAATACAGTATGGTTATCTCTTATTTTTATTTCAGATGATTTTGTTTATTCATTGCATTTTGTGTTATGTGTTCTTATTATGGGAGAAATTATATTGTCATTATTCAACATAACCATATAATGCAGAACCACTAGCTGTATCTTTAAGTTTTTACACATAAATATTTCTTCAAAATGCCTTAGTCGGTGAACATGTGTCTGGAAATTTTCCTAGCCATGTCAGCTTTAAAAGGAAGGTTATTGAGTATTATGACACGGTAAAGGCATTAGTAATTTCCTTGTTTGTTTTTGAAAATTTCAACATTTTTGTTTTTGTTTTCTTGTTTTAGCTCCTCTTCTGTGGTCTGCAACAGATATATCTAAAGAGGATACAACGCATATATTAAAGCCTTCTTCTAACATTCCAGCGTTCAGGGTTTTTTTCATTATAAAGTTTAGACCTGATGTTTTGCATAAAAATCGGAGGAAATTTACAATAACTGGAGTAGTTGACACTTCTGACTGTTCACTTTGTGACTTGTTAGATGAGTGTCAGGTAAGAATGCACAAAAGCATTATTCAGATACTGTTCAATGTAAAAATTCTAATTCTATTTTGCACTTCAAAAGTGAAAAAAATACACTTAAGGATTATAAGGAATATATTCGGAGACGAGGGAAAAGGTAACTGGGATCTTTCTACCAAAATCAAAATAATATTCCATGGAAGAAAAATTAGACTCAAACGTCCCAGATGGGTTTGGTAAAGACTCATCATATATTTTAGTAGATATCGGCAGTATCTGTGAAAGGCTAGTATGAGAGTAAAACCCTCAGGTAATTGCATCCCAAAACCAATTTAAGGGACACGTGCAGAATATCCTGTCGTTATCCCTATTGCGTGAAGAATATAAGTAAAGTCCAAGTTTTTCTTGATTTTTAATCAGTTTCTGACATTTTTTAACAACATTTCCGTAAAACTGAGGATGAGAAATGCTTTTATTAATAAGCTGTTTGCGAGTGACATTATATTTTGAATCTTCGAAGAATTTTTTTTAAATGTATCCAACAATTTATGAAATTTGTAAGCTTGCTGCAAAATAGATAGTAAGGTTACGTTCATTAAAATCGTCAAGAGTAGAACAAACGCGTGTGAATCGCACCAGTTGAGAAATATATAAACTCTGTAGGATGTGGCTAGAGGAACGTCGCCGTCAACAAAAGGAAAATTAGCAATTCTGAAATCAAATAACTAAATACCGAAGTTACTGTGAATTTAAATTCTGCTTATACGCATTTCGACAACTTATGTCTCTTCAGTGCAGAATCAAAATAATCCCTTTTATCGTTTTTAGTATTTATTTTACCAGCGTCAACGATGATTGTTAGATCCAGAAAAGGGCAATATTTGGAATCATTGTTAGCTTCATTAAGTTTTGGTTGTTGTGGGTAAATGAGGTCGACATAATCGAAAAACTGGGGATTGTCAATCGGAAGGATATCGCCAATATACCTGCTGTTGAAAATAGTAATAAGTTGATCACTGTTTCGTATGGTTCCATTTTGTATTTTTTTTATGAAGTCATTTTCGTAACAGAAAATAAAAGAGATCTGCATGAGAGGTGCAAAATTTGTACCCATGGGAATTCCAAAGGTTGCCAAAACGAACAAAAATGTTGCCAAGCAAAAGATTAAGTGTTTTAATCGTATTATCACATTTCCAGGAGCAATGAAAGGGCTTTTTCGCTGTACTATTCTAAACTTTAAAGTTCATATATGACACTTCAATAACATTAAAAGTATCGGTAGGAATATTGACCCTCAAGCTTAAGACACTTGCAAAAAATTAAAACACTTGCAAAAAAGAGACATATGAAAATAATTGCACACATAAACATTTTGCACTAAAAAGTAAATATTAGTAATTAAAATTTGAAAAGAAATGCTTTTTAAATAACAGGAAATATATATTCGTATTCTAGGAAAGAGACTAAATTAGGGACTGTAACTTAAAGCAGTCAATTTAAGCCGAAAAACTGAAGTTTTAGTTGTTCTACGTATGGCCATATCTCTTCCTTCAGAAATTAGACAAGGACAGAGCATTTCACTAGAGATAATCCTTAGTTTTAAACAAAACTATTGCAAGGTTCCAAATAAAATCGGTTTTCGGGTCAGCACAAAGGTACTGATTACCGGGTTGTTGAATACCCTCCGGTACTAACAGCCCACTAGCAGAGGTGTCGGTCCACTGTTGTTTCTCGTATTATTAACGGCCATCATCTATTATAATTACTAATGTGGAAAAATTGTAGATAAAATTATCTGCCAGTGGTTATTGATTGATTGGATGCCCACTTTTTACATATCTTTACTTTCACAGTTCTAGTTCATGATAATCTAACTCAATCCGAAATTAGTAATGTAAATTCTGAAGGTATACATCAAATTGATTTTAAAGTGGGTAATTAAAACACTTTTTACCAGCCATTTTCTGTCAGACATAAATTGTACAATAATTGCCCATATTTTTCAATATGGAATTGCTTGTAATATGAAACATACTTACAGAACAGCAGGTTCTTAAGCTACCAAAGTCTCATCAATATCTGCATTTATCATAAATAAAGGACAATTTTAGATGTTTAGAGTAGATAAATGAATGGTTCAAAGTTATCTCCTTTTTGATTGTCGCATTGGATCAGTATTTACAAGATGAAACAAGGGGATAACAGTTAATATCTACAATGGCTGAAAATTACAAATACATCAAATACATATTACAGTCTGCCAAGAAAAAAACAAGAAAAACACAAATAAGAGAAAAGACAAAATGAGAAACGAAAATAATGCAAAGGACTGTTTAATGAACACCTACCAGTCCCTCCCATAGCTTTATTGATTAATTCATTAGATTTTATGTCAAGAAGGCAGTATTTTAGCTTATCAGGCCGAAGTTGATCAATTAAATAATTGGACAATCGCGACAACAGGTCAAGGGCAATAAATCTAGGCTTTTATATATATAACCTCTTTGGAGTCTGCTCTTTTGTTCCTTTTATTCGGGAAATATAGTAGGGTTCTATATACTGGAAAAGGAATCGTTTTTCTACACAGAAGTCTTGTACAATCGTTTGCGACAAAGCTTTCTGTATTCTGGGCTTAATACACAAATAAAAGACAACAGTATTCACTGCCATTCCGATGGGATACGCCCGGTTAGGCCAACAACAGTTTTTCTGCTTCCTGCTAACTGACCGACCTTAAATTACAACTCAACATTACACATTTTGAAACGTAAGCAAACAGTTCATACTTTAGTTTGTCAATGAAAAAGGCCAAATTGAGTTTGTGATATGGATTAGAAATACCACAAACCCCACTTTTGCTGGATGATTTGTAATAAGATATATAAAATCTCATTATAATTTACTGTTTTTATCAACAAAATACAACTATTAGCGCTCTTCTGGAAGGAACCAAAATAAATCATTAGAATCCATGTAATTTTTTCCCGGATTTTACCGATAAAATAATTTCAAAAAATACAATGTTAAGCAGGCCGATCCATTTTTTTTTTTCAAGCACAGGAAACAAGACAGTTTTTTGCCCAAGTTCAGTAGATGAAGCTTCTGGAATCAATCTAGGTGCTAAAATGGGTAGAAAATATCGAAAAGGAAACGAGCGTACATGTATCAATAAACTATTATATTGGTCAAGTAAATGAAAACCAAACCGGTCAGTACAAAACATGTAATCCAACACCAAAAAACACGAAAAACAAAGATATGATTGATCAGACCATGTGTTTTGATCTCAAATGATAAGCATTGCAATGTTCAGTAAAATCGATATTAAAATTAGTTCCGCATTATCTAACAACGGCAGTAGAATACCGAAGAAACAAGGAAGTCGATGACAAAAGAAATCGAAGTCCAAAAACATGGCAAAAATGGCAACAGTGTAAAACAAAGACAAAACAAGGACGTGGGACAGCTACGATGCACGGAAATAAAATATAACATTAAGAACTAAGGCACTCATAGTGTGAGCTCCCATGCAAACCGGGAATGACATCAGGGGCTCCGTAAGGGTAAGCATGTCCAAGCGCAACCCATCACACTATTATTGAGTCAATCCAAGGTTGAATCAAATCCGGTTACGTCAAATCCTTAAAGACGTGATATCTAGATGAAAATGTCCGTTTTCATTCGGGACACAGACACGTCATATCCGTCAATGATGTCAAGGCGAAGGACATAGAATATCTGAAGGGATGAAAGTAACAAGGCTTAACAAACCCTGGCTAAGCAGCTTTTGGGACAGTGTTCATGCTCCACTAAAAAAAATCACTGTATAAACTACGTGCTAGACAGTTACGAATCAACTGTGAAATGTACACTCCATATGCTGGAGAAGTAGGTATATTGCTGCTCAGAAAGGGGAAGTATACAATTGGGAAGATAACATTATCATGTGTATCATATTGGTTTCAAACGTCCATCTTCGTCAATGTATATTAAAAGATCTAAGAAACAAGCTGAAGTAGGTGTATCAGTAGTCTCTTAATTTCAAGCTCATTGGGATAGACGGGATTGGTGTAAATATTCCTTGAATTTTGGATTCTTAAGAAAAAGTACATCGTCTCTACAGCGGAAGCTGATATGAACGGACTGGGCCAAATGTTTTAGTTTTTTCTGTGTTAGCCCTTGTAAAAACTTCGCCTCATACGACAAAAGAAAAGGATCAGCTAAAAGTGGCGCGCAGCCAGTCCCTACGGGAATCTCGACTGTCTGCTGAAAAACAAGTTCCCAAAACTCTACCAAAACATTCATAAAAAACTCCAACATCCTGACCACGCCACTCTCTGTGCCCTGTCTCTCCAAATCACTAAATAAGTGTATCCGCGCTCTCCCCTCCTAGTGCCCTAAATTACATGTGCGTTAATGATTTTGTCAAGTCTTATATGTATTTAAAGTATTAATACTGCTTATATGTACCTACCAACATAGTTTGTAATCAGTCCTTGTCATAGAGATCGATCATTTCGTCACAAGAGTATCACCACTCGAAGTTTTCATGCAGCATTAAATTTTAGTGACCTGATTATTTACATTCATGTTTTCAAGTAAATTTGGGTCATACTGGCTCTGACCTGCTGTTAAACAGCTATCATAGGCAAGAAAAATCATTTCAAAACCGCAAAGATAATTCAAACTCGTCATTAAATTATAATTCAGTTTTTCAGAAACTGATGCACTTTTAAGTATCTTCATTGAAATTGAATTATGTAATGTAAGTGCTTTTGTTGATGTACTTTTCGTTTTGTATCAAACTATTTTGATGCTAATATCTGCTAATCCCATGTCAGTAATTGTGTTTTGACTATTGACATAATTTATCATTCCTGTAAAAGCTATATAGAAGTATAATTAAAGAAATGTTGTAAAGAAATAATGCAGTTTATAAAGGAAAATGAACAACACGTTTATGTTGACATCCATATTACATGTATTTATTTCATCCAAATATTCCTCGAAATAATTTGAACTTTTCTATTCTACCGTTTTAATTTTTTTCTGAACATTTAAAATACATCAACAAACGAATACCGAAGCAAAAATGTATAATTGTGCAAAACATTGAAAAAGAGAGAAATGTAAACGTTGATTGGTGATTTTTATACCCACCGCACAGTCACGATGTAACCTAGTAATGGTCTGTGTCTGCCAGGCACTCAACCTGTGGATGCAACTCCTCAAAAACTGCTACTCTGTCTTTTTTTACTCCGAAAGATTCACTATTGTAAGTCATCATACATATTAACATTTCGAACCACAAAGTTGTTTTTTTTTCGATTTCTTTTAGCTATAAAGACTGAATATTTCGACATTGTTATATAATGCTAACGTTAGATCTTTTGGACACAACTCCTTATATAAACCGCTACCAGGATTTCGTCTAAATTTAACACGATTTTCAGTCATCATATTTAATAGACGAGGAAAAACAGCTTCTTATGACAATAACGAGGACATTTCAGAGTCGTTAATATCTGAATTAAAGTAGTATCCAATATCGGAATAAGGAGTGCATACGCTTTCTCTGAATTTATTTTAAAATTACTACTGCAGGCAATGTTCTATCTTATTTCTCACAACAAACTAAATGTGTTGCAATTTCAAAAACACAAGTTAATCCAATTATTATAATGTAAAATATATTTAAATTCTTGTCGGGTTTCATTAATTTTATTTTGGTACCTTAAATTCAGTTTCTATAACCAGATAGAAATTGTATTTTGACGTGATTGTAACGGAACATTTTTTTCAAAAGTAAAACAAATTTACTGGATATTCTAAATATTTATTGAAGTAATATTTGATACTACAATGACTTATATTGTGACTTTCGTACAAGTAGATTTTCCAATATTTTTGATCGAATTTCTTTGGTGATAAAATTCAATTTGTCTCTCAGTGGGTGAAAAAAATATAACGACTACTAAATAAAATTGTCATAGTCATATTTGTATAGAAGCAAAAACATTAAGCGAAAACCAGAAATTATACCACATTAAAAACGAAGGCACACAAACACTAAAGTTGTTTACAACAACAAAATACTTACAACACTGCTATTTTAGTTCTGAAGATGGCGCTTCGACAATTTCTATCTCTTCAGTTTAAGCTTTTTAAAATTAATAATGAATATCACCGTTATTATATCTGCTTTATTTGTACCTTCGACTGCTACTTAAAAGATTATTTTGAATCTTATTCATTTGTGACATACATACGATAGGGCAAGTGAAACTTAAAATTTATGCTTCTTTTTGCTAAATTTCAAATTATATATTTTCTGTTCAATATATCGAAATTGGAAACATTGTTCATGTTTTGTTTCAAGGTTAGGGAAAACCTACCAAAAACTTTTGACTTAAATATGATGACCATTACTGCATTTACAATGTATGTCTCATTTAATTTCACAATTTTCATACTTTCTCTTCAATACTTCAAAGCTATACAATACGCCAAACATATCATCGCTACATCCCAAATACAAAACTGCAGTTGTTTTACGAATTGTTACAAGACTTACTGGCCTTTCACAATTCTTATAGTTTGTAAAATGTTTTAATGAATTGCAAGCTAGAAGTGGAATTTAAATTGCAAATATTTTTATTTTATCAAAGCTTTTATTTCTTTTTACGAAGATGGTAGACTAATTAATTCATAATACCCACTATCCTTTTGTCGATTTTTGTCTTGTATTTTTTAATTACATCCCAGTTTTTCTATTCTATTTCTATTTCTATTTTTATATGTATTATTAAATTTTTGCTAAATTAATTGTCTCTAGACAAATTTCCTTATATTTATAAGGGAATAACAACACATTTGTAAAATGTTATACATGAGTACTTCAGCACTGTGATTAATAACAAAATACCGAAACTACTAAATGGATTATTTTTTTTAATATTGAAAAGAGATATCAATCTATTTATCCATATTGCTTCTGTCCTCGTTGTGTACATTCTACAATATCATTTATGCATGATACTAACTTCTCGTATAATCATGAAGAAGTTGTCAGTAAGTCAAGAGTAATTAGTATTTCCTGCTTATGTTATCAAGTGGATTAAAATAACGGGAAAAGCTGATGAAATCATTTCAGTTTTAAATTATATTTTAGTTAGAATACTCAGAAGGCATACTTGGCGAATAGTTTTCAGAAAATTCCCAGAAACCTGCGACAGATAGGAGGAGAATTCGTATCTCTATGGTCCACAAGATCAAAAATTATTAAACGGAGGAGCTACAATGTACGGCTCCGAATCTAAATTTCTAATCAGGGTTGAGTTGGATTTTTCCAAATAGCATAAATATAAAAAAGTAATGAAGAATAGGGCCTGTAAGTCTCGTACAATTTTGGAACTTCCGGGATCAAAAATTGTACCCGGAAGTTACGATTAAGACAAAGATATATGACGTTTCAAACAAAACTTAAAACGTCATAATTCTCAGACGTCATTTTTTGGCGGGAAGCGTTTTCGAATTGCCTGCTTATCGTGGATTCTCGTGACGAGACTTATAGACCCAATTTGAAGTCTTGAGGTGGGGGTAATAACAAAATAACCGAACAGAGTTGACAAGAGCCGAAGTCCACGAGACAAGAAGACAAATCAGGCGGCTTTAGGAAACAAAACCAAGTAAAATGACAGAGCAATGCCCTGGAGACACTCGTACAAAGTTTCGAACACAAACCTGAGGCCACATGTATTCAAGGGCACTTACTTGGAAATAATGTCAACCAGGTAAACGATATAGATTAGGCAAGAATCGTGTTTATATCATCTTTTTCCAATAGGTACGAACTGTGCCCTTCTTTTGGCCAATCTGTTTCTTCACTCCTATGAGATTTAATTCACCGAAGGGCTTCCTCAAAATAAAGAAAAAAAAACTGGCCCAGTCCTTTAATTTCAGCTTCCGTTATATAGATGATATTTTATCACTAAACAACCTTCATTTTGGTGATTTTCTTCATCTAATTTATCCAAAAGAGCTTGAAATTAAGGATACTACAGATACTTCCACATCGGCCTCGTTCAATGACCTTCACCTTGAAATTGATAACAGTGGTACATTACAAACAAGGCTGTATTACAAACGCGATGACTTCGCTTTTCCAATAGTCAATTTCCCTTTTATTTGAAGCAACATTCCAAAATCACCAGCATATGGAGTTTACATCTCACAACTCATTTGCTACCCAAGGGCTTTTGGTCGATACAGTGACTTCCTTGATAGAGCTCAGTTGCTTACAAATAGACTTCTTAAGCAAGGGTACGTGATCTAAAAGTCATCACTACAGAAGTTTTACGGTCGACATCACGATCTTGTGGATCGCTATGGGATATTTGTTTCCCAGATGACAACAGATCTTTCCCTTTACAATTTAAGTTTGTTTTTCCTCTATCGGATTTGACTTTACTACCGGAAATTGACATGTTCAACACAGCAGGTGTCTTATAAGAAGCAGGAGATGCTTACTCTACCGGTACACCTGATCTCACCTATGGTTTTTATTTGGTCCATGTTGTTCATGTGTATGTGTGTCTTCATATTTCTTTTTTGTCCTGTACTCAAGTTGTGTCCTTGTATCCTTGTGTTCCCGATGTTGCCTTTGTCCATGGATTGTTCATTCTTTTGACTGACGGTTCGGTTTTCAATTACTGATGTAAATGTTTCTCACCCAACATTTTATGTATAGTTGTATATGCTGTGGAATTAAATGTATATTAACGGTTGCTGCAGGTGTCAAACCATATCTGGTAAATTCAACTCCAATCAAGATGACCACGACAGCTAAAAATCTAGTCGACAGCTAAAAATCTAGTCATAAACTACTTGTTACACCCCACAAACGAAGTTCAGGGGGGTAAAAAGGAATCAATTTGTCCGTCTGTCTGTCTGTGACAATTTTTCGTAACATTTTACAGTAACTACTAATCACTTTCACTTGAAATTTGGTATGCAAGTTTGAAATGAGTCCGATACCGAAAGTAACGATTTCAGGTATACCGAACATCTACTTCTTCTTTACCGACTTACTCAATTCTTGCACATCTAACTTAAAACAACGGCGGTAGAATACCGAAGAAACAAAGGAGTGGAATTTCAAAAGCCTTCAAGGTCAAAACGAAAACACAAAAATATTGACGTTAGACACAGAAAACAATGATGTTAGACAGAAACAAAGCACAGAAATAGAAATCTGAACATTCAAAACAAAGGCACTCACAGTGTGAACTCCAGTGAAGCTAAGAGTGACATCAGGTGCTCCGGAAGGGTACGCATGTCCCATCTGTCAATGATGTTATGGTGACGGCCATAGAATTTCTTGAGGGATGAAATTAACATAGGTTGAACAAATCTCTGACTATTGTAGAACTTTTTCGTAACAGTTTTCTCAGTAACTACAAATCAATGCGATTCGAAATTTTGTATGCAAGTTTGAAATTATGCCAATAGCGCAAGTAGCAATTTAAAATTTGCCGCACATCTACTTCCTGTTTACCGACTTACGTTTGAACATATAACGTCAATTGTAGAACTGTTTCGTAACAGTCTTCTCAATAACTATTTGTCACTGCCATTTGACATTTTGAAGGCGACTTTAGAATGGTGTGTTATATTGCAAGTAGTAAATTGAGATTTGCCAGACATATACTCTCTGTTTACCGACTTACTTAATTTTTTGACATCTCTCAGTTGTTGAAATTTTTCGTAACAGTTATCTCATTAACTACAAATAACTCCTACTTGAAATTTCGTATGCAAGTTTGAAATGATGTTCCATACCACAAGTAGCGATTTCAGGTTTGCCGTTTTTGAACATCTAACGTCAATTGTAGAAATTTTTAGTAGCAGTTTTCTTGGTTACTACTAATCACAGTCACTTTTGTCGGCGAGTTCAAGATGATGTGTTAAACTGCAAGTAGGAAATTCAGATTTGCCGGACATCTACTTTCTGTGTACCGACTTACTCAATTTTTGACATCTCTCAATTGTAGAATTTATTTGTAACAGTTTTATCATTATTTTATCATTTTATTATAACTGTAAATCTCTACTACTTCAAATTTTGCATTGTAAAGGATGTCCAATACTGCAAATAGCCAGTCCAGGTTTGCCAGACATCTACTTCCTGTTTACAGATTTACTTAATTTTTGACATCTTTCGTCAATTGTAGTAAGTTTTCGTTACAATTTTCTCAGATATTACTGATCACTTCTACTTGAAATTTATTATGCAAGTTAAAAACAATGTTTCATACTGCAAGTACCAAATACAGGTTTACCAGACATCTACTCCCTGTTTCCCACTTACTCAATTTTTATGTACGTTTCATCAGTGTAGAAACTTTTTGTAACATTTTTACAAAATCTTAAGTACATAATGCCATTGTGCGCTATAAACTTTTTTTCAAATTACTTCGGGGACATTCTAATTGGGATCATTTCGGACACATTCTGATTGGGATCAGTGGGGGTATAATTGGTTGGCCCACTAGGCCACAGTACCTCTAGTTCAGCTTAATAATGCCCTTTCACATGGTCAATTTAAAAAATTCTTTCGCAATATGTATCCAGTGAGGCGTGCAGCTCCAGATGAATCATAACAACCTCTTGGGAGCCTCTAGTACTAAAACAAACTTGATGCTCCATTTACTCCATATCTTTTCGTAAAATATTTGATGCACCCAATATTCTTCTGACACGGTTAAATGTTAATGTTGTTTAATAGAAAATAATTTATAGTGGCATTAAGGCAATTTCTGTTACATCTTATAATTACAAAATAGTTTTGTGTTCTTCAAATGGTTTCTCATCAAGACTAACCATCGAAGTATTTTGTAATGTTTTATAATATTTTCATGACACAATTCAGTTTTTCTAAGAATGTCGATTCTATATGCTCTGAAGATGAAAAAATGCAATTAAATGATCTACTATTATTTTACACATATTGGTCTCAATGCTTTTGTGTTGTAAGTATCCAAAAACACAATCTGAAGCAAATTACGTGAGATGACCTGTCGATAAATCTCGAAATTATCATTTAGTAATTAAAATAACACGATGTGATAACAAGCAATTTATAAGTTTTCGATAGAAAAAATGTATGGATATTTGAGCCGAATAGAAGGTTTACTGTCTTAGTCCTTTTTTCGTTCTCTCCTTTTCTAGTAGCAAACGAGACTGATTGTCGAGGTATTCCGACACACCTTCATTTCATTCTTAGTTATTTTATTTTTTATTCTTATTTACTTGTACGAATAAAACACATTTATAGATTATGTGAATATTATCTCTAGGAACGAGGGGTGGTATGAAAGTCGAGTTTTTACATTTTCAATTTTGCATTTAATGTCTCTGAAGTGCAGAATATTTTTTTACTGTATAGTTGTTATATTTCGCATCGTATAAATGTTCGCGCTATTCGCGTTTTAAAAGATAAGCGCGAAAATTTATACCCGCGAATATTCAAATTTAAATCTTGTATATAAATGAACCTAAAGATTTTAACTGTACATCCGCGAAAATAAATACCCGTGAATAAATCTCAAACTGAAAACCGCGAAAATTTCGTACCGCGAATATATATAGCCCTATACAATACTTGAATCAAAAGTTCTGTAAAAGCTGAACGAGATAACCTTTATTGTATTTTGAAACCAGTGGGCCGATGCCACTGCTGGTTGTTCAGAGGTCCCCGAGGATATTCCCCAGCTCATTAGTCGGATTTGTCTTGCATAAAAAAAATACCTATTTACTGTTTTTGTCAAAATTCGAATCCCTTAAAGATACCGAGACTTCATTCCGTGTATGGCACTCGATGGATGTCCTTGATACTGAATATGGCCTCCTATTTTGACATATTTGGTAATGGGTACTTCTTTTTTGACTGCTTTTGGATTCTGGCTTTCATTTTTTTTTATTTTAATGCTGATTATGAGAGGTTTCCTTGAAACATGTGACAGCAAAACGAAACTTACCTTTTATTATGTAACTTGGGTATTACTTGTATTTTAAAGTCCTCGCAATAATTCTAAAATCAGCTTAAACAGATTTTGCCTGACTTGTGTTAATTTATTTATATTTCTTTAAAATATTATCTAATCGCCGATGGAAATTTCATCATTCATTATTCTAAAAATTCAATTCTGCTCTCTTCCGTTTCAAAATATGAACTAGCTGTCGTGTACTTTGCTTGACCCAAATTACATGCATAGCTCAGTTAGATCTTTTCTCTATGGAACCTATTCCTGAAGATAAACGCATCGTTATTGTATAACTTACCCTTTCAAGATAAAGAATAGCAATAATCACATTGTAATTAAGCTTAATTGTACTTTCCTCTTCTTTTGTGGTTTCAATATCTAAGATACAATATTTTTTTCTCTTCTGGCACGTCACGTTTTTGCAATGACCATATGTATAGATAATAAATGAAATCAAAGGATGTTTTCAAAAAACAAATCTAGTGTCTCATATTTGCTATCGAAGACAGTGTGATTATTAACATGCGACTTCAACTTGCTTTTTACCAGTATATCTCTGCATCTGATAATATTTACTGTCAGACTAAATGTAAGTATCTCTTTATAAGGAAGTTAAAGGGAACAAAGATTATTAACCAAGATCCATAAAAATCCGAGGGGACGGGAGACTTCCAAATGGAATACTCATCAATACAATTATTAAATAAGCATGTCTAAACGTAAGTATTTAACGTAATAGAGTTTATTTCAAAGATAAGAGCTACTACATATCGTGTTGATAATGATATTTTTTCGGGAGTTTGATGCAACTGTATAATAGTTTTATCGGTATTTTGAATGGGTTTATTTGACCTCTTGAACAAATATCTTCAGTATTTGCTAGCGTCCGAATACGAATAAGAATCAATATTGGACACGCCTACTTTTTCAATAAGAATCAGTGTAAACAAAGAAATATACATACACAAAATGTAATTCTTTTAATAGTCAATGGTCAATTTCACCATTTGTCTAAAAATGACTTTCATTTTTTTCAAACTTTGTTCTTTCAAATGATTTATTCAATCACAGAGAGAAATAATAAAAGCAGTTTTGTTTATTTCTTCCAATAATAGACTCGCCCACAAGTGGGCTCGTCCATTATTGTCGATAATATTTTTCGTATCAAAAGTCAAATTTCCATTATTCTAAATAAAACAACAAACTCAGCTGAAATCGGCCGATTTTAATCGACATGGTTGGATACTTCAACAAAAGAAAAATAAATAATTCTGTTATCAAAGTGGACATAGTCTTCATTATTAGTCATAGTCTGTAAGCAAATTAAGGAATACACAACATTCTCAAGCTTACTTTAAATAAACCCCTATTTTTCTTATTTCAACCAGCACTTAGAATAAAAAAAAACTTCCCAGAAAGCTGAAAAATTCTGGTGATTTGTCAATGCAATAAAATCATGGCACAATTCAGAGACACAAGTTATTGAAATGGCCACATTCTGAAACTAAATTACAGTAACTTCGGTATTTTGTTATTTATTTCCGCTGAGCCGATGCCTCCGCTGGTGGACTTATTTTCCTGAGAGTATTTAACAATGAAGTAGTCAGTACTTCGGCGCTGAAAGGAAACCAATTCTTCAGGAGACTTACAATATGGATATTAATGTGTATTAAGTTTTCGCATGTGCGCATTTCGACAACTAATGTCTCTTCGGTGCAGATCAAATCAAAAACAGTTTATTCATTTTGTACTTATAATCATTACTAATTTTGTTATTAACATTCATGATAACTACCACCTTGTGGGAAGATTAAATTTAATTTCTGGAGAGTCGACCTTTATTTTTAGTAGACATTTTTCATTGTTGACAATTATCCATTTCGTGACGCATCTGCATTTTCATTTAATCTTTTTACTACCAACTGATTGATAAGAATTTGACAGAACGATGGTACATTGCAAAATCGGTAAGCAACAATATAAGGTTTAAATATTACATAATATTAAGTGTAACTTAAGTATGATGACGTCTTTTCCTTTAATTCTGTCTGTTTTCTGTCAAATGTCGCTTTCAAAGACATGTTCCAACAATATTACGTAATGTAAGCCCTTAACTTCGCCAACACTAATGCCGTTTTCACGCATGTAAGCACATAGAAATTGATAAGACTTAGGGATATCAATTAACGCTAGATGGCAGCACAATCAAATTGGGAAAAAATAATAATTTGTGGCCAAAGGAACACAACTCGAGTCAAAATTGAAAAACCACGAGCAAAAAGTACAAAAATTTTCATTTTTAACAGTGAATCAAAAAAATTCCATAGGTCCGATTGTAATGAAACGTGCATTGCAGATATGTGAATTACAAATCTTTCATATGTTAGATGGGTTTTAGTGGGTTCCAAGTTAATCTACTTAAAATGCAATTTCATATGAAATTACCATCATATGAAAAGTTTAAAAATCTGGCATTTTTTACATCCGAATATTTAATAAACAATTATTGTGCAGAAAGAATGTTTACGTTTTCAAATTAAATATTTTACCTATACCAAACATTTAATTATAATATTTCACAATAAAATATCAATTCAAACAAAAGGTCACAGATTTTTGTCCAGAGAGTTATGTAACCTGATTCTTTACTGGTGTGCCTAAAAGGTACATACTTGAAATCGTCAACACCAACGCCCTTTTCACACGCATGTATGCACAAAGAAAGCAAAGAGATACACATGGACTTGCTCTATCTAATATAGATTTTCGGGCGGTATATTTTTTTCTAAGTCCTGGAGCATCGGATTCTACAAAAATGGCCGTCTTAATTCAAATATACAAAAATACGATGGATTACAGAATTCACTGGTGTATCAGGAGAAGAAAAAGTTCATCGGTTAAAACAATTAAAAGAGGATAGCAGTAGATCAGATACCAATTAATCCATTCAAAATCTTATATAGCCGGGCAGACAATTTAGCCTTCTTGCCATTTTAGAAAAAAAGTGTTCTCTACAATGTATCACTCGTGGGGTATCTCCGTACTGGTTCTGTGCAATGGTAACGTATTTTGACCCGACTTCCTTGCATAGACAGGTTATTTCCCTACCCGTCGCCAAAATGCGTTCCCAATCAGCTTGATCAAATCATATTTATTTATTAAAATTGTTCAATATATTTAACTGTTCTCGCCACAATATAGCTGAAATATTGCTGAAGTTGGCGTTAAACATCAATCAATCAATCAATCAAGCTTCGTGTTTCAAAAAACAAGGACGAATGGGACAAGCACGGACGGCAACACGGTTCTTGATTGCCACTTGAATTAAGGAAGAAATGCGTAGGTTATAAATTGATGTTTAAAAAGATCCCTTGGAAACGTATTTAAAAAAAATACAGCATACATTAAGAGTGTCCGCTATTTGTTGAAGACCTCATGGTAACTTCAAGATGAAGAACAACAAAGAAAGCATTGTCCCATTTGCTTAATCTTAACATTTATTTATAGAAATTTTGTCCTTTGTACATTTACTCTATATCCCCTTATTTGTTCATTGTACATGTATCATTGCGACAAACTTAGTTATAAAGGAGGATATATGATAAGCTAAAGAAAATTGGCCCCTAAAATTGCAAAAATATAAAAATCATTCAACTTATTTGCCAAATGTTAAATGTAATATAATCTAGACACTTTTATACAGAAAAGTCAGTCATGACATCACAGTGACGTCATAAACATGCCATATTTGAGGAAACTAATTAAATACGACCATTTTGTATGAAGTTTTCATTAAAATCAAATGTGAGCAACAGCGTTACCCAAAAAGATATTTCAACCACATCAATATCTTTTAAAAGTACTTCTCATAGCAACTCTCCGATTAACATCCTCTAGTTCCATATTTACTGCTGAAGCTAACGCTATTTACTCAGCACTTAAATTTGTAGCTTTATCGCAATCAAATAAATTCATGGTTTGTTCCGATTCACTTTCTTGCCTATTGGCAATTGAAAGTCGAAAAACAAAACACCCAATTATTTTGAAAATAGCCGAATTCTACAAATCACTTGTAGCATTAGCAAAGAAGTCATTTATGTTTAGATCCTTAGTCATGTGGGGATCTATGGAAACACAGTTGCTGACCAGGAAGCCAAGGATGCACTAGATGCCGAGATGGCGGATTGTCCAGTACCGTACACTGACATGAAGCCTTTAATCGTTAAATACATTTTAAAGTTATGGCAGTCCAAATGGAATCTGCAAATAAATAATAAACTGCATGGAATACAGTCAGACGTCGGTAAACAAGTCGGTTCCTGCGGTAAAAACCGTAGGGAACAGGTAGTATGGACCCGATGTCGTATTGGACATACTATAACAACACATAGTTTTATCCTCAACAGTGATGATCGACCTGAATGTATTCCATGCAATTGTCCTTATACAATACAACATGTTTTAATTGAATGTGTAGATGTTTCCAATATCAGGCGTGATTTTTATTCTGCTGATTGTCTTAAAGACCTATTTACAAACGTCGCTGGCGACAAAATCGTTCAATTTTTAAAAGCAATCAATTTATTTAGTAAGATTTAAATGGATCAATTTTAAACAAGTTTCTAATTTCTAATATTGTTAAACCAAAAATTTACTATTATGTTTTTAACATTTTACACACCTGTTTTACCTATATAAAGCTATATGGTTTTATATTAATATTTTATGTATTTATTAAAATTGTTCAATAGACCTAACAGTTCTCGCCACAGTATAGCTGAAATATTGCTGAAGTTGGCGTAAAACATCAATCAATCAATCTCATAGCAAGACCTTTTTGGGTAAGGCTGTTGCTTATATTTAAATATTAATGAGAAGACGTCGAAATGAGGCAATTTTTAAGGATTTTAAGGGTTTTTTTCTGAAAAACACTAGGTTTAAGAGCCTAGTATAAAAATATGAGACAGAATTCAAAACTATGATTACTGATATCTGATATACTAATATCTTATAAATATCTCAAGAATGATAATTGATTAATTTACAATACTATGTATTTTCGAAAATGAGGGGCCAAAAAAGTGGCCTTACCATACCTCCTCCTTTATATAATGTTTATTTTAATTATGCATGCAACTTGTTTATTTTTCTTACTAACCATCCACATTGTTAAACTATCTGTACTAAAGCTGTTTATCACATCAGTTTTCCCAATATATATTTGTCTGAAGAACATTAAAACAGGAAATACAATATAGTCGTTAAATAGATCGACAAAATTAAATATACCTCAAGTCTATACCGTCAGCAAAAATAAGATTTTTAATCTATTATTTAAATTCGTTTTAGTGTAGCTTAGCTTGGTTCCTTGCTATATTTATTTGTTTTGTTGTGAGCTCGAAATATATCAACTTGATATTTATATAAAATATTTAATGCAGGAGTTTGTCTTTTATTGCAGTGGAGTTTGTAAAACAATTCCCCGTGGTAGAGATGAATGCTCTTTATTTTTCTTAGATATGGTGTACCTGTACATGAGATAATATCTTATGTGTACACTTTGTTCAATTACTATTATCTAAATTTATGTAAATTTTAAACCAAAGGATTAACTCCTACCATCATCGTTTTGTCATTAGCTATATCTGATATTACTGTTTATTCGGATTTCGTTTGGTTTTATGCATTTCAACATTTTTTGAAATTATAGATTTCCTTTGTTTGGGTTCTAGTGCTGCCGATGAGGAATAAATTTCCGAAATGACCATACAGCTCATTAAAATTATTGCAGTTAATATATGTGGCATGATCTCATGTTCGTTAACTCCATATCCTTTCGTAAAATATTTGAGACTCTTAAAATAAACCCGCCCAGTTATATTCAGTTAAGTTTTGCTTCCAACCAGACATGATAAAATATTTGAAACTATTTAAATAAAAAAATGACTGTTTGTCCTACATTTCGTCTACTGATTGTCTTTGACTTATATTTGTATGATGTTTGTATGTTTAATTTCAGCTATATATTATAAAATTATTGACGTTACAAACTGGTATATCAAACTCGGACGTGTACTCACGGTTTTATCATATCTGATATCATGTGTGTTTTTATAAAATGATAATACGGGACCTTCGTGATAGGAGGTCTCGTATAATTATCGCCTGGAACACCAGTAAGAAGGGATACTGGATCTCTAGACCTATTGAAATAAATATATACTACATAAAAACAAACCATCTATGAAATTGAAGTGCATTTTTGATTTTATTAGATGATAAGGAATTTTACTCTTCGCGGATTGGTCGAGACGGCATTTCCTTGCTTGTACTTCAGAGTGAGTAGACCTCACGCGAGGTCTACTCGAGATTTTTACTTGACCAACCACAGACGTCATTTCATTACCAAACAACAAATAAAATTACGCGTTGTTACTAACATTCGCCTTTATGACATCTGATAAACGTTTTGAAACAGTTGGCAAATGCAGAATCATGAGAATTAAAATAGAAAGGGGTTTAAACAATACTAGAAAAACAATGTTCATAATTAAAAGCAAAAATTGTGAAGGGAATAAAAATCCACAGCATTGAAATAGTAGTTGTGTGGTCAAAGTTTTAAATTCGGAACAAAGAAAAATTGAAATATATATGATATGCAAGTAGTTAAAAGAATTTTGATAGTCATTACACCTGGTATAAACCCTTTTCTACAATAAAATTTAAAAATATGTTTTTGTTGAATATATAATAAAAATATACTGCTCTATGGTGATATTTTATTTTTAATTACTTCCGAGGAAAAGCAAAAAATGCTGTTCAGGCAAATCAACAAAAACCAAAAGTCCTTATTATATTTAATAAAACAAATTTTATTGACTTTGTTATGTGGCAGAAACGACCAATGAATTATTGTAAATTGTAAAGTCAGCAGAGATATAACAAAATTGGCTCAAAATTCACTTTTAATTAAATGAAAAATAATAATTTTACAAATTAATACAATGTATGACTTATCTGACAATAATGAAGTCCAAGTAAATATCCAAATGAATAGTTCACTTACTTCCACCAATAAATGTCCAATAGAATAATCCTTATTATCCTCACTAAATAGTTGATAATAGATTCACAATAATTGATGTCGATTTCCAATACAAAAGATGTGCGTGATAATCCTGTATAAACTAATTAATCCTGTATAAACTTAATAAACTTTTTCAGCTACATGTACCTCATATAAATACATTTATTATTTCCAGAAAAATCTATCCACAAGATACAACTGAAACATTCTAATCAACTGACAATCACATGACTAGAATGATTATGTAAGGAAAACCTCTAGAAAATTCTATGTGTTAAATATTAAATTTAAATTCTAGAAATTTATATATGTTCTAAGGTGAAATAACCTTGACCCTTGTTTATTGTAAGCAAGTTACATAACTAGGCCAAACAAATTACAAAATATTAAGGCCGTACAAAATAAAAACAATGAATAAAATGCATTATAGAATATTTACAACATTTAATTTCCTATAACACAAAGAAAATGTTTGAATGCAATGAAAACCATTTAAATTAAACAATGAGGTGTTATGAAATTGATCAAACTCTTGACAATGCATCTGCAATGACATTATCTTTTCCTATAATGTGTCTTATGTCTAGATTAAAATCTTGCAAAGTCAAACTCCACCTCAAAAGTCTTTGATTTTTATCTTTCATTTTATGAATTAATTTAAGAGGGTTGTGATCAGTATATACAATGATAGGCTGAATTTAAGCTGTAACATATATTTCAAAATGTTGTAAAGCCAAAATAAGAGACAAACATTCTTTTTCAATGGTGGAGTAATTTCTCTGGTGTTTATTAAATTTTCTAGAAAAATAACGAATTGGATGGTCTATACCATCTTTACCTTCTTGTTATAAAACACCGCCAGCAGCAACATCACTAGCATCTACTGCTAATTTAAAGCTAATTTAAATTGACCATTAAAATTAGGTGTTGCTAAAATTGGCGCACTTTCTAGGATGGCTTTTAGTTCTTCAAATGCTGTATCACAACTTTTAGACCAAATGAACTTTACATTTTTTCTCAATAATTTAGTTAAAGGTTCACTAATTGAAGAGAAGTTTTGACAAAATTTTCTATAATATCCAGCCATTCCCAGAAAACGCATCAATTGTTTCTTATACTCAGTTTGTGGAAAACTAGAAATAGCACTTATTTTAGCATCAATAGGTTTTACCTGACCCTGACCTACAACATGTCCCAAATAGTTTACATAAGCACATCCAAATTCACTCTTCGAGAGGTTGACTGTTAGCATAGCACTGCTTAAACGTTCGAAAAAAGTTCGAAGTATCTGAAGATGTTCTTCCCAAGTGTCACTATATATAAGAATGTCATCAATGTATGCTTCACAACCGTCAATTCCAGAAATAACACTGTTGATGAGACGCTGAAAAGTTGCAGGTGAATTTTTCATGCCAAAAGCCATCACTTTGTATTGGAATAGTCCAACCGGTGTAACAAAAGCGGAAAGTTCTTTTGCACACTCTGTAAGAGGAACTTGATAAAATCCTTTTAACAAGTCAATTTTTGTAATGTATTTAGCATTTCCAATTTTGTCAATACAGTCATCAATGCGCGGTATTTGAAAAGAGTCAGTTTTTGTAACACTGTTTAGTTTTCTTTAGTCCGTATACATACGATAAGTTCCATCAGGTTTTGGCACTAGAATACAAGGCGAGCTCCAATTGCTTTTGCTAGGTTCAATAAAGTCATTTTTTAACAAATACTGAATTTCATCATGCAGGTACTTTTGTTTGATCGGATTCAGTCGGTATGGATGATGTTTTATTGGTACTGAATCACCAACATCAACGTCATGAAATATTTTATCAGTTCGTGTCGGAATGTCCGGAAGCAAATGTTCAAAATCACTGAGTAACTGTTTTAACTGTTCCTTTTGAATCGTTGGTAAATGTTGAAATTTCGAATCTAAATCTTGTAGAATCTGTGAATTTTCCAGCTTCGGTGTGGTAGATGGCGAATCAATCTTTCCACAAAAGTCATTTTCAGCATTGTCAGGGTCAACACTAACTATATGTACAGAATGTACAATATTTGTGCTATTTCTATCTATATAAGGTTTTATCATGTTTATATGACACAACCTATTATGTCAACGTCTGTCATTTGTTTTAATAATATAATTTAAATCACTGATTTTCTTTTCAACAATATATGGACCAAGATACCTTGCTTCAAGTGGCTTTCCTGGAACAGGAAATAATACAAGTACTTTATCACCAGGGTCAAAATTACGTTTTACAGAATTTTGGTCATACTTAGCTTTCATTGATTCTTGACTAGATTTAAGATTTTTATTGGCTAGTTCACAAGCTTTTACAAGTTAATTGCGAAAGTCTGAAACATAATCAAGGAGATTTAAATGGTCTTTTTCATCAGATAAAATTTTCTCATTTAAAAGTTTGAGTGGGCCCCTAACTGTATGTCCAAAAACTAATTCAAAGGGACTAAAACCTAATGATTCCTGGACTGCTTCTCTTACAGCAAATAAAAGAAAAGAAATTCCTTCATCCCAATCTTTCTCTGTGTCAAAACAGTAGGTCGGCATCATATTTTTTAAGGTTTGATGAAATCGCTCTAAGGCGCCTTGACTTTCAGTGTGATATGCAGATGATCTGTACTGTTTAATGCCTAATTCATACATTACTTGTTGGAAAATGCCTGACATAAATTGAACCTTGATCTGATTGAATAGATTTAGGTAGGCCAAACAAAGTGAAAAATTTAGTTAGAGCCCTAACTATAGTTTTAGTCTTTATATTTCTTAAAGGAATAGCTTCAGGGAACCTTGTGGATGCACACATAATAGTTATCATGTACTGATGACAAGATTTAGGTTTTGGTAAAGGACCTACACAATCTATTAATATTCTACTAAAAGGCTCCTCAAACCTCAAAGGCAGGTATCGGCTGAAGAGGTGCTTTTGGAATAACTTGGTTTTGTTTCCCTGTATGACAAGACTTGCAGTAATTAGAGACATCTTTTCTAAGATTAGGCAAATAAAAATAATTTAAAATTTTGTTGTAAGTCTTATTAATACCTAAGTGTCCTGACAAGGGAGTTTCATGGGCTATGCTCAATATTTCAGCTCTATACACCTTTGGTACTAGAATTTGATACTTTATTGCCCATTCTGCATCAGCAGATATATCAGAAGGTCTCCATTTACGCATAAGAATACCATTTTTTGTGAAATAAGTAACAGGTTCTTGCAAACATTTTCATCAACAATCCTATTGAAAAGACATGAAATTTCAGGGTCTTTATATTGCTCGCTGCTAAACGTAGACATAGAAAAACCATCAACTTGAACCAATGAACTATCAGAAAACTCCAAAGGCTTGCTTGTTTCAACACAAACATCACTAAACTGACTCATAAATGTATCCGACAAATCAAAACCATCAGTGCTATTTTCCTCAACTTTCTGAGCTTCAACACATTTCTTTTTCATAGCACGAGTAACTGCACAGGCAGGATACAACTCAGAAAACTCCTGTTCAGCAGAATCAGAACCTTGATCAAAAGAAGGCTTGTCTGTCACAATAAGATTTCTTTGAACTTTATCCCCAGCTAAATCATTACCAAGAAGAAGTTGTACACCCTCAAAGGGCAATGATGACTTGATACCTAAGGTCACAGGTCCAGAAACAATATCCGAAGACGAATAAACATTATGGAGAGGAATAGCAGTATAACCACTAGAGTCTACCCCTTTAATAAGAACATTTCTACCAGTACTAGAAATATCATCAAACGGCAGGGTTTCCGCCAACAAAAGAGATTGTGAAGCTCCAGTATCTCTTAAAATTCGAATAGAGGTAGAATTACAAAAATCACTCGAAAGCGACACAAAACCATCACTAATAAATGGTTCAAAAATCTCCGTAATGAAACTAGATGGGGATTTGACCTCGACCTTACTAACAGGATCAGAAACAGACTTTACCTCAGAAATAGAACTGTGCACATCTGTACCAAAATGAGGCAAACATTGTGACGACTCATCAAAACCACTGGGTTTAACTTCACTTTCCTTCCTTCGCTTTAACCTATAACAGTCAGATATCAAATGGCCTTCTTTCTTACAATAATTACGCGAAATCGACTTAAATGGCCTCTGTGACTGTGAGGGGGATAGGACTTGGACATGTTATTAACTGGACGTTGCCTACTATTTACATCATTTGAATGTTTGGGTGAAAAATTTGTGGAATTGTTATTTCTGAAAAATTTCTGTGGTTTATTAAAAAATTGTGTTTTATGTGTAAGTGAAAAATCATCAGCTAAACGTGCAGCAATTTCGAAAGTTTCAGCTTTTTGTTCATCAATAAAAGTTTTAATGTCAGTATTAATACACCTTTTAAATTCTTCAATTAAAACTAGCTGACGTAATTTCTCATGATTGTTATTTATTTTCTTTGATGAACACCAACGATCAAATAGTTGCTCTTTTGTTCTAGCAAACTCTACATAGGTTTGGTCACTCTGTTTTTCTGCATTCCTAAATTTTTGCCGGTAAGCTTCAGGGACCAGTTCATAGGCTTTAAGAATTAACTCTTTTACAGTGTCATAATCTGAAGCCTGTTCTACTGATAACTGAGTGTAAATTTCCCTGGCTTTACCAATTAACACACTTGGTAATAACATTGTGTTTTGGCCACTTTAAATTCTGAGCTATTTTCTCAAAATGCAGAAAATATTTGTCAACATCCTGTTCTTGAAAAGGAGGGACCAACCTGATGTTTTTAGCAACATCAAATGTCTGAGAAAGGTGCTGATTCTTTTCAGCTAATTCCAATTTTTTCATTTCTAATTGAAAATTTAGCTCTTTTTCTTTTTCCTGCTGTTCAATTTCTAATTTTCTTTCTCTTTCCTGTCTCTCTATTTCTAATTTTCTTATTTCTAATTCCTTCTGAATTTCTAATTTTTTAATTTCCAAATTAAGTGTTTGAATGCTAAAAGTCTCCAAAACAGATTTATCAAAATAAGCTTCTTCAACCAAATAATTTGCAATCACATTTTGAATTTCAAATTTTCTCATTCCAGATGTGACATTCAATTTCAAATGTTTTCCTAAGATAATTAATTCATCCTTTTTAAGCTTCTCTAAATTCTCCACCTGACACATAGACATGAATTGTTCTGGATCAAATGACATCTTGAAAAAATTTATTGCTGACTTTAAAAAATTTTCTATTTGACAAAAATATAATAATTTCTTTCTTAAACAATTTCGTAGATCCCGGACGAGCCCCCAATTTCTGTTATGTGGCAGAAACGACCAATGAATTATTGTAAATTGTAAAGTCAGCAGAGATAAAACAAAATTTGCTCAAAATTAACTTTTTATGAAATGAAAAATAATAATTTTACAAATTAATACAATATATGACTTATCTGACAATAATGATGTCCAAGTAAATATCCAAATGAATAGTTCACTTAATTCCACCAATGAATGTCCAATAGAATAATCCTTATTATCCTCACTAAATAGTTGATAATAGATTCACAATAATTGATGTCGATTTCCAATACAAAAGATGTGCGTGATAATCCTGTATAAACTTAATAAACTGACTGACTTAACCCTTTTCAGCTACCTCATATAAATACATTTATTACCTGAAAAATCTATCCACAAGATACAACTGGAACATTCTAATCAACTGACAATCACATGACTAGAATGATTATGTAAGGAAAACCTCTAGAAAATTCTATGAGTTAATTATTAAATTTAAATTCTAGAAATTTCTATATGTTCTAAGGTGAAATAACCTTGACCCTTGTTTATTGTAAACAAGTTACATAACTAGGCCAAACAAATTACATAATATTAAGGCCGTACAAAATAAAAACAATGAATAAAACGCATTATAGAATATTTACAACATTTAATTACCTATAACAACTTTTAATTTTGGCCTACTCATGACTATGCAGATCTGGTCAAGCATTGGTTAACCTCAGCCGCCGACCTCGGTAAACCAATCTTGACCAGGTCCCTATAGTCATAAGTAGACCTCATTAAAAGTCAATAATTGTATATTCTTATATGACAATTCTTTAACTAAATTTAAATTGACGAGAAAAAAAAATTATAACCTGAAGCGTTACAAATCGATTAAATATAAATCACCCCTAGCTCAACAGTGTTCATTCAATAATGATTCCTTCTTAATGTATTGATGTATTGATTTTTATCGCCCGTCGAAAGACGGACGTATTATGGTATACCCTCCGTCCATCCGTAAACTTTTTGGTTTCCGGAGTTTTTTTCTGTAACCGCTTTACATGTTGATTTCATATTTGGTATGTGAGTATATCTAGGTGAGATACAGATCAAGTATGAATTTGGTTCCGGACAGTTGATTTTGTACATAGTTATGGCCCTTTGACTTAGTGAAATTTTGAAAAATATAGGTTTCCGCAAATAGAACCCGACATTATTACGATTATTTACCTTCAGGACTGATGTCTAGATTTGAGCCCCTAAATCAAGAAAATCTGTATAAATTCAAAAATTGTCCTTCCAAACTTAGTAATCCGTTGAACAAACTTATTCATAAGGATATAAATACAGCATTGTTGTTAAA
>MJUU01036706.1:0-14750 GCA_002080025.1 Modiolus philippinarum | reverse complement strand
TATAGCATCAATGTCTATTAACAAATTTGAAAATAATGCCCTTAAACATCATGAACATTGGGACTATTTTAACTGCATATGTCAGCCGTGGCCCAGGTGAGCGATACAGGCTCTTGAGAGCCTCTTGTTTGAGTCCACGTCCTATACTGATGATGGTATATTAGTAGTTCCGTTTGTTTTTATATACTTCATATTGGTATATAAGGTGAAGATAATCCTAAATTTAAAAATCAAAAACAATTATATGATTTCTTTTTATTTCAGTTTCTGGTAAAAACATTTCGATCCTACGATTAACAGTCCTCTTAAGGATAATCTTGACCTTATATAATACAAATAGAGTGTGTTACCCATAACTTGGCAGTCATCACTACAGAAGTTCTACGGTCGAGCTAACGATCTCATGGGCCGCAAAAGGTTAAATCTTTCGCAGATGACAACAGATCTTTCCATTTAGAGCTAAAGTTTATTCTTTTTCGTCAACCGTTTTTGACTTTACTACCAAAATTGGCATGTTATACACGGTGGGTGTCTTATTAGAAGAAGGAGATGCTTACTCTCCCGGAGAACCTGATATCACCCATTGTTTGTATTGGGTCCGTGTTGATCATTTTTATGTGTGTCTTCATTTTTCTTTTCTGTCCCGTACCCATGTGGTGTCCTTGTTTCTTGGTGTTTCCGATGTTGCCGTTGTCCATGATTGTTCTTATTTAGACTGACGGTTCGGTACTTCCATACTATACTTAAATGCTATTTTAAATAGTTCTTGTGAGAGTCAGCTTTCAAACGAATATTAATAAAAAAAAATGCCTTTCGGTGGTGCACAGCAAGTTCCTATAAGGATCCATATTATCTATCGGAATACTTGTCCTGCAGATTCAGCAAATGTGGAATCGAAATGGATAGGTTTACATGATATAAGAGAACTGAATTCATGCTTGCACTGAAGAGACATCAGTTGTCGAAATGTGCATATGCAGAATCCAAATTAACAGCGACTTCTGTATTATGTTATTTATAAGAAAAGTAAGTCATCAGAATGCACCTATTCTGGCATTTAACATCAGAAATATGGATTTTAACAGTAACAGATTGTAACAATCGGGATTTTGTCAGCACAAAGTGTTTATTTTACATCTGAACCTGAAGATCATGTAATGCACAATTTACCTGAACTGTTAAAAAGTACTACATGTAAATTTGCTGGCGTTAGATAAATTGCATTATATTCTGCTAAATACTTAGTGTTGATGGTCTCGCGTTGACTTCACGGTGAAGAACAACAATAAAAACGTTGTTCCATTGCTTGGTTTTACTATTTTTTTGATGGGAATTTGTCTCATTTGCATTTACTCCATATCCGTTCACTGTTTATTACATATTTGTTAACTGAATCTGTATAAAAAGGGAAAAAATGCAAAATATCAATAAAAATTGTCCATTACTCTAATAAGGGTAGATTATTTACACGGCGTAGGCTAAGAAGATCTTGTCATAATGACCTCTTTAACTTCTTCTAATAACGTAATGCAAATCTGCATCGAAAACGAACTTGGACATTGTGCTGCGTGTATAGATTGAGACATTGTGAGGTATAGATTTCATATTTGATTAAAAACAGTTTCATCGTTTGCTATAACAATAATTAAGCCATCTTACTAGTATTTTAAACCTGATGACCAAAACGGTCAGTTTTAGCTATGTTTTAACTGTCTGTTGCTTGTTGATATAATGTTCAAATTAAATTGGAGGAAATTGAGTTGAAATTTTCCAGCATGATTTGTATGCCAAGAGAATTTTAATTTGAGATCTCGTGATATTTTTTCTGGTGGTACAACTGTAAGTTAAGCGAACGGAAGGTCCTTTGCACAAGATCTGCACAACTGCCCAGCCTTCTGAGCTACAAGTTATAAATATGTATTACTGTATCAGGATTCCGATACATAAACTTCATAACTAAAAATCAATTCTAACATACCATCTCCCTTCATGTTCATTGAATTCCGAGCACTTTGGGTTTTCCCGCCTTTTTTCGGTCATCAATACAAATGTCGCCACTTTGATTGATTGATTGATAAGTTCGAATTTAACGTCCAGGGAGCAATATTTCAGCTATATCAGGACGAAAACAAATTTAATAAATTTAAAAATATATATATATATAAGTTAAAGAAGAAAGAAATAAAGTTGGAAAGCCAACAAGGGCAATGAGTTTTAATTGCCACTAGTACTGGAAAATGGAAGAAATGGGTAGAGGCAAGAAATTAAGCCTTATATATACTACCCCCAGTGAGACTGCTCTCCAAAGAAAAATACAGAAGGGTCTTTATACTGCATGAACCGTGGCTGTTGTCCACACAATGGTTCGCGGTAAGGCTACCACTTGGAAACCCGCCCGCCAGCTCTGTAACCAGAGCCTGTGAAAACCGTTTCAGGTACCGGGGCGATCTTGATCTGTTTGAGACTAGAAACCATAAAAACCAATTCCCAATATACTTTACAAACTGTCTATAACGTTTTGTTCAATTCTAAACATTTTTAATTTTCTGCCTGTTTTGCTGTTCCCATACCAACAATCACCATTTTGAAAAATTCCTTGCATGCTATATAACTTTTCTGTAAGTTTTTATACAATAATGAACACTTTAAATTTTCAAAGTTTTTGTCATTTCAATAGCAACGATCGCCATTTTGAAATTCTTAGACAAAAAAATATTCCCTGTATGCTTTACGACCTTTCTGATAGTTTTCATGCAGTTTCGAGCACTTTGAATTTTCCCGCATGTTTTATTGTTTCCATTGCAAATGTCGCCATTTTGAATGTTTTGACAACTAGAGAATGTTGCTATAAAACACGGATGCCCCGCCAATAAATTTATCGCAACAGATTAACTCAAGTCAATCATTCATAAAATTAGTTCCCTGTCACTGTATTGTGATGAAATCAAAAATTTAACCAAAGTCATTCAACCATAAAATGTAGGTCATGGTCACCCCATTGTTGCTGAAATGAGCAGATCTCTTTTAGCTGAATGTTACAGTGAAATATTATGATGCTGCAATACATAGTGGTTGAGAAATAGACTTAAACACAAAACTTAACCAAAGTCACTGAAGCGCAAAATGTAGGTCAAAGCCACCTAATTGTCAATAATTTTGGTAGTACTCATCGAGGCAATTAATGTGATGAAATATCATTGTCCTATAATGTGTAGTTAAAGAGAAATGTACTGTTAACACAAAACTTAACCAAAGTCACTGAAGCGTAAAATGTAGGTCAAAGCCACCTAACTGTCAATGATTTGGGTAGTACTCATCAAGGCAATTAATTTGATGAAACATCATTGTCCTATAACATGTAGTTGTTGAGAAATGGACTTTAACACAAACTTAACCATAGTCACTCAACCATGACGTATAGGTCAAAGTATCAAACTGCCTAGTGAACTATGTAGTACTATCACAGATCTACCTACTGGTCTACTATCATTGTTCTTTACCTTATAGTTTCTGATAAATGGACTTAAAAGCAAAACTTAACTCGACGTACAGACGGAAGGACGGACAAGGGTAACACTATATGCCCCTTCCACATTCGTGGGCGAGGCATATAAAACTAATTCCTTGTATGATATGCAACATTTCTTTAAGTTTTCATGCAGTTGAGCACTTTTAATTTCCCACCTCTTTTGTCGATTCCATAGTAATATGGTGCCATTTTGAAAATCCATAGCCATTCTTGCGCAGCTCTTAACATTGATATCTATGTTCCTGCTGAGTTTCATTAAAATCTGACAGGTAATCACCCAGATATGGCACCAGGCAAATCGTCAAAAAATTTTGTAATTTTTCTGTCTTTTTGCTGTTTCCGTAGTAACGGTGCCATTTTGAAAACCAAAGACCTTCTTGCACAGCTAGACGATCTTTGCTCCTGCTAAGTTTCATTCATATCTGATTCGTGGTCTCCGAGGTCTGAAAAGGACAAATCATCAAACAATTCTGTCAATTGCCCGCCTCTGTGCTGTTTCCATGACAACTGCCGGTGCCATTTTAAAAATCCATAAACCTTCCATTGGTATCTATGTTCCTACTTAAGTTTCATTCAAATCTGATGCGTGGTCTTCGAGATCTACCCCGGACAAATTTTTCCAAAATTGTGTCGATTTTCCAGCCCTTTTTGCCGTTTTCATAGCAACAGTGGCATTTTGGAAGTTCATAGACCGTCCTGCATAACAAGATTTTGGTATCAATGTTCCTAAAAAGCTTTACGATCGGATCGGGCAAAAATATCCGAGTTCTAGCCTAGACAAATTCCGATGCGGAAAGAACAATAATAACAAGCTATAACTATGTTCGCAGAGCGAAACGAACTCCCATTTAAGATTTCTTACGAATATCAGACCCCCAAAAATTATACCTAAAATGGACATCAAAACATAACACACAGCAGAAAACTCGATTTTCTCACAATTATAGGCTTTTAGCTTGGTTTCTATGGCAATTAAGTGCTCCATTATCCATTACAAACAATTTTATGCCCCTTTTCAAAAAAAAAAATAAAAATAAAAAATAAAAAATTACAATAAGATGGGCAGGGGTTTCTCCTCGTTACCTAGGTAATGCTTATCTCTGTAATGAAAATACAATGATCAACAGTAATATGTTTTTCTCAAAACTATAATTTTTTTTGTATGGTTTCCATGGCAACGGTATCTAATCTGAAATTTCCAATGCTGTAGAACTTGATCTTACATCACATACAACCTCCGTATCAAAATTGACATGGCTAGTGATAATAGTTTTTAAGATACAGTGAAAGCATCCAAAATGTCATTTCCCATAAAGTTACTATAGGACGACCCTACCCCTTTTGATAACCCCAAAAGCACCCTTTGAAAATTTTGGAAGATTGCGCATCTGGATATATAGGGCTAATATACATGTACCAGCAAGTTTGAATCCTCTAGGCTCAATGGTCTCTGAGATCTGCTTCGGACAAGTCCATCCGGACGAGACTGAGAAGGAAAGATGGATTGAAATAATAATAAAATGCAACAAAACAATAAGTCTCCGAACTTCGTTTGGGAGGCTTAATAATAAGAAACGGAATAAAAACTAGATCTGCAATTGCGAGCAATAGCCGATGTCACCCCAGACCACCAATTCGATGATTCCATCTGATTTGCAGCCTCAGAATCTACCTAAAAATCAATTTTCGTTGAAATCAGACAAAGTCGGACTTTCTACGTATTTCTGCGGCCATCTTGGAAAGGGCGGCCATTTTGAATTTTTTTTGTCGCATATATTCCTTTCCTTCATCTTACTGAACATTCATACAAAATATGAAATAATTCCTCTCAGTAGTTCCTGAGATAAAGAATCCCAATTTTTCGACGTAAATTGGAGGCCATCTTGGAAATGGCGGCCATTTTGAAAATTTTAAACTCACAGCATATAACTTCAGATGGTAGTCCAACTTTTTGCAAAGTTTCAAATGATTCCATCCAGCAATTTAAAAATAATCGCTCGGACAAAATTTATTGGAAGAAGAAAAAAAAAGAAAACAAAAAGAAGAAGAATAATCAGAAGAAACGTAGAATAACAACATGTCACCCCGACTACGTCTGTTGTGACATAACAATAAATTCCCATAAACTTCGTTTGGGGACTTAATAATCCCCCCCCTAAATCATTCCAGTCAGTGCATTGCAGACGGAATGTATGCTTTCGAGGGATCAATGCATTATATCAAGTGTTATTAAACTGCTGCGCCAAGAGCGCATGATACGCCAGTCCACTGTCAACTTGAACTTTACGGCATTGTTGGACCACAACAAAGTTTGATAGAAAAAATTAAACAGAATATGTGCCTTACCAAGATGTAATCATTCAACAAATATCAAATTAATATGTAAAAAAATGAATTTTCAAAATAATATTAAGTTCAAGGGCCATAACTGTCCACGAAAATCATTAAACAGGAACCAAATTTAAACTTAATCCATAATTTATAAACATGCAATCATAAACTATATATCAAATCAACATATTCACACATTGTAAATAAAAGATTGAGAAACTGATGTTTTTCAAAATTTAACAAAGTCCAAGGGTCATAACTCTGTACAAAATCAACCGACCGGAACCAAATGTATTTCACCAGATATAGTGATATACCAAATATGAAATCAATATGTCAAGCGGTTACAGAAAAAATCTCCGGAAACCAAAAAGTTAACCAAGGGTTTATCTAGCTTTTTTGGGAAAAGGGACCCTATGGGTAATTTGGGAATTTTCAATCGACATTTCTGAAAATTGGGAAAAATAACAGATAAATTGGGGAAAATATTACATTTTGATAAAAAATAACTTTTCACTCCACAATGCTCAATATTTTGAATAAAAATTTTTTATGTGCCTTATACATTAAAGTATGATTGTATCAGTATCTTTATTGTGATTAATATTGTCACAGAGTTTGGTTAAGTGTTTTGTAGAATAATTCTGAAACATAATATCAGAAAACAACAAAGACTTTCAAAATTTTATTTTTCTGTCTTAAATTCTGGAATATTGGAACATATGCTTTGTTTTCAATTTTATTTTCATCTACAGTTTGGCTTGGCTCTACAATTTTATTTTGATTTGATTCATGTTCCGTTGGGCTTGGCTCTACAATTTTTTCAAATTTGAAGGCTCACCACACTTCAAAATAACAGTGAGACTTAAAGTCTGCCTCAGGGTACAGATAGGGAGACTTAAAGTCTGCCTCAGGGTACAGATAGGGACACTTCAGGTCATGACAGGGAGACTTGTGTATGCATACCTGCAAATGAATTTAAAGGATTTTTTTGTATTTGTTTCCTTCTGATTTTGAGTTTTTTCAGGTGAATATTAAATTTTCAACAATGACAATCATTCAAATAGCATGGTTATCTCATGATCTACAATGTAGCTTTAATAATAAAAAAAACTTATTAAAGTTGTATCAGATTTATGTTCCTTTTCCCCACAAAAGCTTTTGGTGGAGGTGCTCCTACATTTAGGTTAGATTTATACAAGGTTAATAATGCATAGTTTTATTTTCATCTATCAGTAATTTATCATTCAATTGCTGAAAGAGGCAGTTTCTAATGCACTACATTCTTTTATGAATGGTTCTCCAACATATTGGAGGGATATACAGATTACAGATTGCAAGTAACTTCATGGTTACGGCGGAGTTGAAACGTATCTATTTAGGGCAAAATTTCATTAAATTTTTGTAATAAATGTATATTACAAAGTCAACTAGTCTTGATTAAAGAACAATGAGATGATAAAACAACGTTTGAGTTTGGGAATAACTTTGAGAAATCTATCAATTTTACTTCCTGTTACCGGAAATAGAAGGGATTACACAGTGACATAAAATCGCTTTTGGGAGCAACTTTAGGCTACTTGAAGCACAACAGAACAACTCAATTTCCCTAATCACCAATTTGGTGAGCCCACTAGTGTTTCCCTTTGTACAAACGTTTTATGGATTCACTTCATTTTATTGTTTCTTTCGATTCGTCAGCACGACGAACTTCCGGTGATGTTATCCACATTAACGGAGGATTATACACAGTAGAATAGCACAATTTGTTTACATTTTTACGACAATGTACGGATGATAATATATCATAGAATTACACGATATGTGAAAATTTTAACGATGTCACTGGCTATGACATTTGTGATTCATATTTGGGAAATTTCAATTTTGGGATTTTTAAAGGTCAAAATTGGGAAAAAAGAGGGTATTTCCAATTGGGAATGGGTCCGAATAGCGGCCCCTATGAGATCCTAGATAAATCCATGTTAACGGACGGACGGACAGGCGGACGTATAAAAAAACGTATGGACGTGAACTGAACAATTTCAAATTCAAAAGGTACAAATACTTACATATTTCATAATGTATGTTTCAAGTGGCGACAATATGTGCCGGTATATTCGGCACATATTGTCGCCTTCAGTGACGTTCTCATGGCATTGACAATACCGGCACATATTGTCGCCGGCGACAATATGTGCAGGGGCGACAATATGTGCCGTAACAGGGTCACCGTGCAATTAAAGACCAAACCAATTAATCATTTCTACAGTTGATTTTTTCACGAAACTTAGCATAATCATTCTTCAAGGTATTTGGGACAATTTTCAAGAATAAAAAATATAGGTCACCGAATTCGTTTTGTTGCTATAGCACCATGAAAAGTAGCTAAAATCGGAAGATGGAGAAATGAGAATGTTAACTTCAAACCCTTGCCATTTCGGTAATAATAGTTGAAATTGCAAACGGATTTCTGTATTATACTCCGGGAAGTCTGTAGATTTCAATTCAATTAAAGAACAAACTTTTGAATGTAAGAGTGATGATTATTTTAACGCTTAATTACTTTCCCGCGCAAAATATTTGACTTTTTTTATATCTTTTCTATTAAATTGTAAAAATTCTGCTGTTGATTTTTTCCTCATATTTTCAGAGCATGTAAAGTTGTTTTTATTAATTAGAATAAAGCAATTAAAATAATAGGTCACCGAACTCATAAGAAAGATATAATAGAATATAACGACAAAAATTGACCTTTTCGGCCACACGTCGCTTGATTTTTTTTCTTTCAATGAAGATGACGTCACAGTAATATACGTCGAATATTAGAGTATCGATTATGAACACCGAAGCAATAATCTAAAAATCAATAATTTTTGTACGGCAGTGTACTTTATGGACACTTTCTTATTAATAAGCACGATTTGAAGAAAAAGAAAATAAAAAAGGTGTTACATTATTTTTTTTTACATTTGTTTTTGTTTCAAATATTTTCCTGGGTTGTCCTGGATATTCTTTTCGTAATCTTCATGGGAATACTCAAGATGTAAGAGCGGTTAAATCAACTACTAGTATTTTATTCCTCAGGAATTCGGGATTTACCACCCCTTTATCAGGATTCCAGAATTGATATTGTATTTTTGAGCACTATGGGGATGGAGCAGTATATTTTCTCGATCATTCGGAACTTGAAAGTTATTTTCTCGGTATTTTCTGGTAGTATTTGTAACGGGTGTTGATCTAAACATATGTATTTTGCTGAAAAATGCAAAAAGGATTACACACAAGTCATTCCAACTTATAAATGCCTTTTCCCATATACAATATAAATCCATAAAAAATGTCCAATGGACGAATAAGGCGATACCAGTGTACGTTAACTTCGTTTTTGGGGTGTAATAATATATGCTATATTTTATTCAAAATTGCAGACATAGAACCCATTTTGGTTACAGCAATACAAACATATGCATGTATTATACAAAAACATAATGAAATAAACAAGATAAGGAAGATATAATTATATCAGCTAAGGGTTTCATATGTCCTAATGACTGTCTAATAAAAGAAAAGCGGGCATAAAGAATTGTAAGATCCACATAAAAATTCCCAGGCCCCTTCCGAAAATAAAATGTTGTACACGTGACCCTATAATGGTATTTAATATTATCATTGCACCATTACATAAATTTTTTCTTGATATTTTAAATCTGTAACCGTTTTTTTTAATAGCATTTGCGCCGATTTCCATTTCATTAGCGCTGATTTTTTCTTTCATTAGCGCCGATTATTTCTTTCAACTGCGCCGAATTTTACTTGTTAATTTCGTGTCAAACACATGTAATTTTGTCATTTGTTCACACTAAAAAAATCGGCGAAAATGTCATATGCCCCTGCATACGGCACAATCGAAACAATACCAGTTGTCAAGTACGAAGTCAAGACTATTGCGGTCTACATTTTTTTGGTTTGTTACTTTGTTTGTTCTCATTTTGGTTTGTATGAGTTTTCAGCAGTATATCAGTTATATCGTGACCGTCAGTTTTAGTAGTGGAGGGAGCCGTAGAGAACCACCAACCTTAGGCAGTGATTTGCAACCTTGCCCAACTACATGCAAAGTGTTTAGCGTGCTAAGGGACGTTCCTTGAGACCACCCTTGCAAATGGTGTAAGAGCCGAAAATTGGGTCCATGAAATTTTTCACCTCGACCGGGAATCGAAGCACAGATCCGTTGTCCCGCGTCCCAACGCTGATTGGGGCGATACAGGTGTCGCAATTTTACAAAATGTATGAATTATAGGACTCCATGGCGAATAGTTTGTATATTTGATTGATGGTCAGTGGCTCGCCCAATAATGTAGGAATATTGGCAATTCTTTTCATATGTCTACAAAAGTAAACGATGTTTAATATTTGTTGTACATGTTGTATATTTGTTTGTCACAAACAATAAAGACTTTGAATTTGAATTTATTATTGTTTCACCTTATTTAGATATAAATTATATTTTTGTCATTTGATTACTTTTTTTCATTTCAAAATTATTCTAACTTTTCGTCACCAACGTAGTTATTGAATGTCACTCTGCTGATCTTCCACACGGTGCAATGTCATAGACGTCTTACAGAACAATGACAATGCGCTGCGTTGTGCGTATAAACAATAGTTGGTTTGGTCTTTAAGCGCAAAAACTGAAATTGAAAATTTCAGGATTTTACATAGAAATGATAGGGAAAATGAATATACATGTATGAAATAATAGCTTGAAAAATCTATTATAGATTTTGTTCAAACTTTGCATGTGTTTTGAAATCATTATAAAGTTTACATATACAAAATAAAAATTAGGGGTACCTGTAAAAATATCTATGTTAAATTCCTTTATCAAATTATCTCCCTTGCATAATTTCTGTGTTCTGTAAATCCTGCAACAGATTTAAAGCTCATGTGTTTTAGTTCAGGTTTTTGCTATAAAAAAATGTTGTAAAAGTGATAAGGAATAAAAAATTAAAATATTTTGGAACTTTCTTTACATCTTAAATAACCATTTTGTTAAATTTCTTAATGAATTAAACCTAAATGAACAAGTATTAGACAAAAATGGCGGAATAATACCACTGAGACACCTTAATGAAGTTCAAATCATGTTACAGTACAGCCATAAACTTACCATGATAAATCACTGTGATAGACATATCACTCTAAATTTTTTAATGAATATATCTTTTTTTCCTGATTTATCTATCCACATAATTTCATTTGCATATCAAGTGGTAGAATGCATCACTCTAAATACAAAAGAAAGCATGTTGATAGATCAAACAAGAAATAAAATATACAGAGTGATACGTCTATCACAGTGATTTATCACAGTAAGTCTCTGGCTGCACTGTATAAATTATTTTGTTTTAAAAGATATTTTATTAATTAAACATTCACTTGGAAAATGAAATCCTCAAAATGGTTGAAAACTATTTTGTACCTCAAAATGTTAAAATAGAGAAATGTACATGGAAGCAAATTCTTGACTTCTGGTCAGATTTGAACTGACACTTTCCATTTAAAAAATGGATGTACTACTATTATACTACAGAAGCTTTGATTTTGAATGTTTCCATGCTTAATGAAATTAAAATATTTAATCCGGAAAATAAAACAAATAAAGTTAAAAATATATCTAGAATATAACATTGATTTACTTATTGCAAAATTGATGGATTTGGCAATGGTTAAATAAACAATTGTAAATCCTAATATAAGTCTCGTCCATTTGACCATGTTGACCTACCACTAGTAGATCAGTGTAGATACTGAGAACTTTACATGTTCACTACACTGTGAATGGAGGTCACAGACAAAAAAAAATAAAGCACACAGTCATGTACTACATGAGACCAATCCACATACCCAGAAATGCTGTTTAAGACCTAATTACAACAAATTAGTGAGAAACTAACCTCAGCACAAAAAACTTAACATGTTCACTGGACTGTGAAATTGAGGTCACAGACAAAAGCCATATAGCAGACTGTCGTGTACTAGTCAAAATGAACCTTTATACCATATACATGTATCAATGACCTACATGTACTACGTACAGTTACTGAGAAAACCTAATCACACAAACTTAACATGCTCACTAGACCGTGAAATTGAGGTCACAGACAAAACCCATATGACAAACTGTCATGTGCTACCTAAGGCCAACCTACCAGGTACATACCATACAACATTGACCAACCATTTATAGTTTATACTGAGAAAATGAGGTAATCACACAGACTTAACATCTTCGCTAGACCATAAAATTGAGGTCACAGACAAAACCCTATGACAGACTGCCATGTACTACCTAAGACTTACCTACACATGAAATATCATTGACCTACCACTTATAGCTACTGAGAAACAAAACTGTGAACAAAAATTTAACATGTTTATTGGACCGTGAAATGAGGTCACAGTCAAAAGCAATAGAGCAGACTGTCATGAACTACTCAAGACCAACCTCATTGACCTACATGTTCGTTGATTGTTCATATGTGTGTGACAGGTCCACACAATAGAAAAAAAGACTGCAGGGTGAGGAGCATAGTTATACATTGAAACATATGAGAAAAACATTCCAAGATCTCTCAAACTGCAATTTAGAACTCATCGTAGTCACTGTAGTCTTTAGATGATCACCATCAGAAATGTTACCGGCAAATCTGCAATCTAGAAATAATGTAACGATATATTGGTAACGATACCATTTTGTTTAACATACAAGATGTAGCTTATTGGCTTGTCAATTTTAAGCATTGTCCTGAAGAAGGATACAGAATCTTGAATATATTTATAAAATAAAATCTGCTAATTGTCTCTTTTCATTTGGATCAATTCGCCGTACACAAGAAATTTCACAATCAACTATTCGCAGTACACTGACTTGCAATTCGACATACACCATACGGTTTTTGTTTTCGAGCACTGTGAAAAAAGTACACCAAGTTATGCAGTCAGGGGACAGACTCTAATAAGTCTTATTATTTTAGACCTCTACAAGTCTGCAATTATAGGTTTATTTTTGTTATGCCGTATTTGTACTCGGTATGAAACAGATTGAAATGCTTGCCACAGGCTCGCACGTCAATCTGTTTCTAACAGGTTGGGGAAAACCCCAATTGGGGTACTATACCCAAACTGAGGTATAATATCCTAATCGGGATATATGGTTATACTCCAATTGGGGTATCTGGTCAGTTTTATACAGATTTTTTCTCAATTCAATGACGCGTAAGGAAATATTATACATTATGTACATGTACATAAGAAACTTTGTGAGTGTTGTCATCAAATGACATATCGTCATCTACATGTACTTGATGATGCTGCATTTCACCAGCAGGAAAATTTTAAGGACGTAAAACCATATATTTGATTCTGTCAAAATCAAAGACAAAAATCATCACAATTGTAACTGGGTATAATATCAAGGCAAGAGAAACGGGGAGTGTGTGAAAATAAAATTTCTGTTGAAAAACTGATTTTATCATGGTGACGACGCGAAACAAGGTGAAGCTCTTACGCATACCCTTGCGACGCGGCGCACTGTAATCATGAATCCCACACCCACCATCCATTAAAAAAATTCTGGGGAAAACACTTAAATCTATCACAGTTTGCTTTATTCAATAACAGACATATCGAAAACTGCCTGACCGAAGGACAAATCAGGCAAAACTTGAGTCGGTCTGGCAAAAATTATAAGCCAACAGGACCGAATGTCAGGTAAAAATTTGACATTTGCTCTTTGCAATAAAACTGTAGGTCCTGTAAATATATAATTGGTCTGGCTGCTTTTCCTTACTTGCCTGACCGAATGTCCTGCAAGGTCTCTAGACTTTTCGATTTGTCTGTTATCCGCTGGTTATTCGCATGTAGAAAGAGTTTTCTTTTAGATAAGCAGCATAAAACGATAATATGTTAGCTCCTCAAATCTTATGTTATCTCTAAATCAGAGTCACTGGTTTGTAAAATCATAAATGGATCCACAGAATATATGCATTATTGTTTTGACATCCGAAAGCTCTTACCCTATAGATTTGATTATTATAGTATGATGATGCGCCATTCAACCCCTAAAATATATGGCCCAATTGGGATATTATACCTCAATTGAGGTAAATACCCCGATTGGGGTTTTCCCCAACCTGTCTAAAGGGGGGGGATATGGTTTTTTCTAAAAAAATATTTTGGAGCTGATTTTATGTGAAAAAAATATTTTGGCTCCCTGAGAGCCTTGTACAAATAGTTGATAAAAACACTAACAATATTTGTTTATATTGTACGTGTGACATTATTACATTAGAAGTGAAGGTATTACCAATCATCATATATTAAGCTATTATTATAGGTGTAAAAGTAAAGTTTTCTTACCTTGTTAACACTTGTTACTATTGAAATCAATGTCCTTATCTATTCAATATATAGTTTACATTTCGAAAAGACCCCATGACGGGTCTGGTGTAAGAAATAGTTCGGTGTATAGAGACTTTTCATCAGTGCTATGCACTCCAGATCAGATATCTAAATGCTCATAAATTAAGGGGTGTATATTTAAAAATGATTTGAAGCGATCTGTTCACGTTTAGATAGTTATTTCTACAAATATTCATACACCACGCCTTCCTCAGTATGGTCATCATGTGTGTAAATATTGTGTATTGATTAACTGTCCGATCATAATTAGGTCATGCGTATTTTTAGATTTTTACTAATCGCTACATCATTAGTTGACGCTTCTTAAATATGTGTTTATTCTTTTGAAGAGTTATTCTGATAAAATTGTAATTAGGATACTCAATCAAAGCATGGAATGCTGTTAAGGCAGGTTCCTGGGTATTCC
>MJUU01036703.1:157046-174223 GCA_002080025.1 Modiolus philippinarum | reverse complement strand
ATAATCAAGTAAATATGAAAAACTATTCAATTGGACGGTTTTGAAAGTCGGAAAAATGTCAACATTGAATATATAAAAAATAGATATTTCCCTGTCAGTTCTATAAAAAGATATTTAAATTAACAAAATTAGGAATTTAAAGACCATTATATTTATAAATTATTCTATTTAATGAAAATATATTGTTTTTAACTAGGAAAAGTGAGAAAATTAAAACGATGTTATCAAAAATATAATAATTATTGGTCAATTTTAAAAACACAGAATTTAAAGAAAGATAACTCCAAAGCCAACTCTACTACCCAGGAACAGATATGGCACTTATGTGGATTGGATCATTTTTAAAGCTGATATATTGCATCTCTTTATATCCCTTTTTTTATAAATCGGGAAAGTAACAACCGAAATTCTGAAGCAAATGAAAGAAACAGACAATATTTTCTAAAATCTCGTTTGGTGGGTGGGGCCTATCAGCAGCCTCTTCGTCAATTGTCTGCTACATGTCGGCACAAGACCCAGTCTTAACAGCTAACTATTATCGAGCATTAGACATGAAAATGTATCTATTTTTTATCGTTATTAACCGTGGTTAACGTAAGAATACGGTGCTGGTCAATTATTTTCAATCTAAGTGTTCCGGGTCCCGACCTCATAACACTGCACGTAATGAAGAAGTGACCACACGTAAAGAAGAAATGACCACAAGTAAAGAATAATTTACTGCAAGTAAAGAAACAAAATGTATAGTGAAAGTAAAGAATAATCGACACAACGTAAAGAGGAAACGACGCCACATAATTAAAAATTCACTGCACATAAAGATCAAACCACATAAAGTAAAGACTAAACCACACAACGTAAATATAAAACGACATAAAGTAAATATAAAACCACAAAAGGTAAATATAAAATGACATAAAGTAAAGACATACTGACAGAACGTAAATACGGAATAGCATAAAGTAAATATGCAATCATGTAATGACAGAAAGTAATTACTAAACCACAGCAAGTAATAAGAAAGTGACAACATGTAAACAAATATCTACATCATAAGACAGCTGTGGCGTTCCATAGAAATTGATACAAAACACTTACATCATTGACCAATCATCAACTATAAAGAAAAAGTCTATGCCAAAGTTGTATTGGTCGTAATTTTTTCCTAACACTTGGGTAAAGTGTGAATTTGGAACAAGAATAAGAGAGAAGTATATATTGCTCTATCATTCTATAAGAAAAAAAAGAAAATAGATATTACTATATAATAATTATTGATGAAATTCTCGGTTGAATACCATAATTGAAAGTAAGTATTATCATCATTATTATTTTTGCAACCTCTCTTATAGATCTCCTTTTATTTATGTTGTTTTATATTCACTTGGTTTTTTCCGTATAATTCTATGTATCCCTATAGTCACAAAAACATCTTAATACATCTGATATTATCTTCTTGTTATACAGAATCGAGGACAAATATAGCTCTTAACAAGCAAACAGTGCAATCATCAACTGCTGAAAATGACATTTCCAAGTATGGACCTCAAAAGGCTCATGATGGGGATCGGAGCCAAATTATAAAATCTCAATTAAAATGCACTCATTCAAAACATGATAGAACTGACTGGTGGGCAGTGATTACAATATTTATAGCATTACAATTTACAACAGGGCAGATAGCCACGGTAAGTAAGAAAGTGTAATTAAAGGTACCTTATGAATGATACCATTCAGTTTAAAAACAGGTCATTGTGCTATGGTCGTAAGACTGGTTAATCAAAGTGCAATAAAATTGGAAACAACACTTAAGAACATAACAATTTAGAGCTCAGTGGATTGCTGTGGTAAAGTAAGATTTGTGTAATCAAAAGTACAATATACTGATGAAAAAAAAATACAGGAATTTCAAAAGAGATTGTTTCGGTCAGTAAGACCAGGATATTCAAAAGTTCAATACAGTGATAACGACAATTTACTGTGTAGTGGATTGACTCGGTCAGTAAGTACAGGTATTAAAAAGTACAATATATGATGACGGCAATTTACAACATAGTTGGTTGTTTCGGTCACTATGATCCAGGTTTTCAAAAGTACAATGCAGTGACAAGATAACAATATACAATAGAGCAGTTTGTTTTCGTAACTTAACATAAGTTTATCGTGATGACAGCTATTTTCCAGATAGCAGATTGCTGCCGTAGATAACTTATAAGGGTTATTTTAAGTTCAATACAGTTTCGATATAACAATATTTATCATAATTACATTCTCTAGTTCAATCAAAAGTCTTTATTTTACCCCTATATTTTTCAAAGATCACATTTTTTTCCATGTAAGAAGTATGGTATTATGTACTAGGTCTCACCAGAGGACTCGGTGTGTCTGTTTAAGACCACCTCTACGACCAGAATCCGGGGGATCAGCTTATACAGACTCACCAAATCCGATTGTGATAACTAATATACACTCTGTAAAGGAAGACCGATACACATTTTTAAAAATTATTTCTATGCTTATAATGTCATGAAATAAATATTTTATACCGTTATAATAGTATATATCGTTTAGTGCTCCACATGGATTATTTGTATGGTGGTCCTTATCTTAAACTGTAACCCCCACTAGCGGCCAAATGGTTGAGGTATAAACATAAAAATCACAAACTTTGAAGGAGACCAAACCAGGACTAGCGTGAACAAGGTTTGTGCAAACTAGATCTGTGGTTTAAAAGAAGAATATCTTTGTATTTTCCATAGCATGCTGATGGTTGGCCACCTTGAATGATATCCAGAACTGCTAGACATTGTAGTCCTGAACCAGCTTAAAATTTTTTCAATTCAAACTTAGCCTTTTTCTCGAATAGTTTTTGAAATATAAATCATAAATCGTAAAAACTCAACGAGAAAAATATAGAATCCACACCCGCATCGAGTGAGAAACGATATTTCTAAACTAGAGATAGTTAAATTTCCAAATTTTTAAACGCGAGGCTTGCCGAGTGCAATTTATTATATTTGATTGACATGGCTCAAATCAATAATGACAACCAAAGGGGGTCGGTTGTGTACATGTATAATCTGTGTGGCCTGAAAATGTCAAAAAATACCAGTGTGCAGTTAATAGATTTTATAACTGCATCGATAGAGCTACGACATTTTACCACCCGGACTCCTGATAGTTAAATTTTTAGATTTTTAAAACGCGAGGCTTGCCGTCGGATCATTTTCAGTATATGAAAATTTAACTATATCGAGTAAAGAAGTGTGGTATTTTACGGGATTTTAAGCCGAAACTCGATAAAGGCATAACTTTTTCTGCTTATCCGAAATAAATTTGTTCTATGAACGTGAAGTTATGAGGCATGGACGCCTTTTCCTGATGTCTTAAATGTGTTGTATACTTCCAACATTTCGATTAACAATTTAACTTTTTGACTTTTGAATTTGTAAAATAATTTCTTCTCTGACTCTCTATTTAAAACCTGACCTGCATTTTTTTTCAGACCAGACAAAAAAAAAACAACCAAAAAAAAACGGAAACTTTTCCCTTAAATAAATTACGCCAAGTTCTACACAAACACTTTGCAATAATACTATATTTCATCGAGCAAGAATTTCCGCTTCAACACTAGCATTTACATTTAAAGTAAGTTTCATATCATTACAAAAATTGATGTCCCTGCTCCATGCTATTTTTTTGGTACAACAACATTACGTGACCTCAATTGCACGGTCCAGTGACCACGTTAAGTTTCTTTGATAAAATCTGTTTCTCAATAACTATAAGTGGTTGGGCAATAATGCTATCACCGTACCTTACATAATAAAGGATCAATTATATTGGTTGAAACATAGTCACACGACATGAAATAATGTGAATATTTTTTTCTAAATTGTTGCTAGCGTTGAATAATCCTATTATTCACCAATGAATAACCCCAGAAAGTAACAACGCTCATGGAATAACCCTATTTTTCATTGGTGAATAATTCCAGAAAATTACATCGTCGGTAGAATAACCCTTTTATATACCGTTGAATAACCCCAAAAAGTTACGACGTCTGTTGAATAAACCAATGTCCAGTGAAAGGGATTTTAGATTTTTATGATTATATTTTTTTCAAAATTTGAAAATTGCAATAATATTTCCAATTTGTCTTCGATTTAATAGAACAATTATGGCCCTTGGAATCGGCAAATATCCCGATTTTTTAACTGCACTGAAGTTATTTCCTTCGGGCTAATTTGGGATATTCATCTCTTCGTACCATGGGCCGTAATTGTATAATATGTATTGGACAGTGCACGTCAGTCCCGCATATAACTTTTGTCCTTGACCTCAATTACAGGGTATAATGGCCATGTTAAGTTTCTCTGATTTAATCCATTTCTCAATAACTATAAGTGGTAGGTCCATAATATCTAGTATGTAGGTTGTACTTTGGTAGAACATGTCAGACTGTAGGGATGCAAATTACCAGGGCCCAGTAGCCCAAGGCCTCTAAAATTTGAGCTGGGCTACTAAAATTTCAGAACCAGTAGCCCAGGTGGCTACTGAAATATCTTGCAATTTTGGTTGACTATATAGTACTGGGCTACTAGAATTATTGGCTGGGCTACTGAATTCTGTTAGTAAGGGGCCCAGCCGGCCACCTTGCCAATATTGGGAATTTTCGTCCCTGTTATTTGGCAGGTGACTTTTGTCCTTGACCCCAATTTCATTGTCTAGTTAGCATATTAAGTTTCTCAGTGTCCGTAAGTGGTAGTTCAACAATATTTTGTATGTGGGTTGGTCTTTGGTAGTGCATGACAGTGTACTATATGACTTACGCCTGCGACCTCAATTTCAAAGTCTTAGTGAGTATGTCTGGATTCTCATGATGTATTTATGGTAGATGAAGGGTATTTGTTATGTTGGTTGGTCTTGGGTAGTACATATAGACCTGCTATATAGCTTATGTCAGTGACCTAAATTTCACAGTCTATTGAGCATTTTTTGTTTTCTGATTAGGCCAGTTTAATTTCATGTCAACTTTGAGGCTAAGCAGAGATGGACGAGACATCTGTTAGGGTCCACACTTGCTTTGGCAATTGACATGGGTTTATCTTCATGAGTATATATATAGTATGGTTAATAACATCAGTGAAGGTGGTACTCTTAAAAGCACAATAACTACGATTGAAGTTGTTCATGACCGAGAGATGCAACAAAATGAATGACTGTAGTCAAGTTCAAGAAATCGTTTTTCTTTTCGTATGAATTTCCATATATGCAGAAACACTGTCGTATATATTTGGTGAGGGTAAAGAGTTCTCTTTCAGCATATTTTTCAACTGCGCTCAGTATTAAAGCAGTAGATTATAAGATGTCATCTCTTTTTAACTTTCTGAATATCTTAAACAATAGACATGCACAAAGTATACAGAACTGAACCAACGATAGAAGAAACTTAAACGATGTGTCAAAGAACTTAATCATTTTGTTACAACATCAAAGCGTCAGAAAATGTTAACTCATCATGCATATTTTAAACGATATATGGAGAAAACAATCGTAAAACTGTATTAAACCATGTTTCATATAAATTTCAAGTTGAATGGTATCGGTAAAAAATTGTAGCATTGTATCGTTAGTTACGTTAGAAAATAGTAGCAGTAACGGAGAAAAATTGAAACACTTACGGAGAAAAGTCGTAGCATCCATTATTCAAGTGTGTCGTTTCTAATCAATAATTAATTTTACATTAAATAAAACTTACACTGCTATTATTGTTGATAGATGTCCTCGATTTTCAGCACAAATTAGAATAGTATAAACATGTTATTCTACAGATAAACAAGATTTATAAAAATGTGCGTTCAATAAATGATATCAAAGACTACATAAATTATAAATATATATTTATGTAGTATCTTTACTATGCATCAAGATTTACCACATAATTTGAATAATTTTTATTGGCGTACAAAGAATGAAGCTGTTTTCCCTTTCAAAATGTAAACATCGTCGTATATTTCCCACAAATCTCTTTGCGCACGGTACAAAATCATGACGGGAACGGTAGAAAATATATTTGTCGATTCGCACTTTAGATAGAGTGAACTGGAAAGCTTACAACGTGTGAATAAAAAAAACCTCCCTTTTAAAATCAAAAACACCCCCGAGACATATCAGATGTTGAAATAATAAATGGGTAGCCTTTTTGTGAACAATGTTATTGAATCCTTTGAAATATGAATGGAAACGTTATAAAAGTTTCAAGTTATCACCCCCACCCTCACATACACATACACACACTCCATATTGTAACTATATGACCGGCTACTACTGTTTGCATACAAGCATAATGTTTTTTTTTTTTAAGTATAGGAAAAAAACAACATATTATACTTACACTATCTTGAAGAAAGGTGACCAATTTGGTCGGCTTAATTTCTTCCATTTGCATATAATTTGCAATTATGATATAATGATGCATAAAATATTATCTCTATTTTATCTTCTTATTCACTATACAAATGTATAATTATCCACGCTATGAAATATTTTATGCAAATAATAAATATATCCATTTTGTTAACTTTTGTTTGTCAGACACATCACTGATTTGTCCTTTGAACTCACTGTTATTATCATACGGCCTATTCGATTTGTTCACAAATGAACTCGCTGTCTACGTGACGTGATTGTTATTTAAAACTAGCCTAGATGACTTTTGAGAATTACTCAATCACGAAATGGCATCCGACGGGGTTTAATAGTAAAGGTCACAATTAATAAAGATTTGATTGCTTCTGGGGTTTATATATATTTTTCGTCTTTAAATATGAAAAGAATAATGATTTTCTCTTTACCTTTGGTGTAAGGTAGTTATACCCTTCGGTAAACGGTGTTTCTGGAATAGAAAACCCTCCGGTCGTCGGGATTTTCTATTCCAGAAACACCTTTACCTCATGGTATAACTATTACACAACGTCATACTCAAATTATGCGTCATTGTCAAAAATGTGAAACAAACGTATTTTCAAGTTGTGTTGGTTACTGAGGAAATTGAAATAAATGGAAATTTTTGCCTCTCTTAAAGGTTTAGATGTATTTTTTTGTTTTAATTCGTTTTTTGAATCTTGTACCTGTTTCAAAACGTCAGATCATGCATAAATAGCAAAGAAGACAGTAGTTCACGGTCACGTTCAGATAGTTTGCTCAAGAACAGAAAAATTCGACCTGATGTCATTTTAGAATTGAAATAATTAATGTACGGGGTGTTGCAATTGTCGTTGGCCATTATAGTTGATTTTATGCCTGTGCGTTTATTGTGCAATAATATAATCTGGATCTTTATAAATGCGATATTAGCCATGTCAATCAATTATTTCTAAATTTCTCTGAATTTCATTGATGTTTACAATTAAACTTTATTTAATTTGACGAAAATTTATTCAACTCCTAACCCGCCGGGTATTCCAATACACAGAACCGGAGCGGGCATAAAAAACACGGAGCCCATCTTTGTTTACATTCAGTAGGCTGGGTACAGAATTTTATTAATAAGTCAACAAAGCGTATGAAATTGGTGTAAATAAATTGTCATATTTTTTTACATATAAAAAGTTATCAACACATAAAAATTCACTTCCCAAGATCCTTTGATAAACTTTGAGGAAAGATTAGATTATCCAAGTTTGCTATTTTTCACGGCGATGTCGCCAATAAAAGTGATGGAAAGTTCATGATTTAGACCATATCCAAAACATCACTGATGTTTTGGATATGACCATATCCAAAACATCAATGTCAATCCTGTTTTTGTAATTAAATCAATGATTCTGTCTTTTCATTAATATCTACTGGACATTTTCTGAAAGGATCAGTCCCCGAAATTCATTCTTTATATCTTTATTTCGCGATTTATCCAACATATGGGCACAAAAAACTGCGGAGCTTTAATTGATAATGGCACACAGAACCCGGTTACCGGGCACAAGGAACAAAATCTATTGGAGAGAAGAAAGCACAGAAAAATGTCAGAATTACTACAGGAGATTTATTAACGACATCTTGAAATGACATATTTACTCAGAATGAGTCCCTATAGGGATCGGTTATGGAAAGAAAGCCTAACAATACTACGATTGAATCAACAGTGCAGTGATTAGATATATTATTCTTAGTATTCTTAGTATTCACCAACCCAGTAGCCACTACTTCGGTGCTGGCCCGAAAACCGATTTTATTTGAAAACTTGCAATATCTAAATTTAGGAAAATTTTGTTAAAACCCAAGGACAATCTCCCTCTTGCATAGCTCTGTCCTTAGCTTCTTTCCTATTTAGATTTATTTTTATTTTATCAGCTTTTACACATATTTCGGTTCATGGATTTCCAAAGAACTACATACCGAAGTTACTGTGAATTTAAATTCTGCATATGCGTATTTCGACAACTCATGTCTCTTCAGTGCAGATAAAATCTAAACGTTTGGAAGACCATAAAATCAAATATGTTAAAAAACTGATAGAGAACAAATGCCCAATATGATTTTTGTGTTTTGATTTGATCTGCATTGTAGTCATAGTAACTCCGGTTTTTGTTATTCATTACCACTGGCCATGGGCCGATGCCATTGCTGGTGGACTGTTAGTCCCCATAGGGTATTCACCAACCCCGTAGCCAGTACTTCAGTGCTGGCCCGAAAATTCTATGTCCCCCCTGTTGGAAAATAATACCGTTTAAATCAAGTGTAGAAATCGACAAATACATGTAAGCTAAATAGGCGGAATCACATGCTCAGAAAAGGTACTTTACATACTACTTATGAAAGATGCTGATCTGAAGCATTAGAACATATACAGCGTGTTTAGACATGTACAATGTATAAACATATCAAACTTTATAACCTACATGCAAGTGCACGTGAACTGTCAAGTGGCTGGGACTACTGATACAGGCTGTACTAACTGCTTAACGTGATGGGACACCACCTGGTCGTGGACATAGCAAAGAAGTCGTTGGCATGGGATTGATGTGTACTCCTCATGACGCAGCCGTTGTCAAATATCATGTGGTTAGGACCATTGGTACAGTCTGTTCTGCTTGCGAAAAACTTAACGTGGTCACTCATGCATGACTCGAGGGTTGGGTCATTTGAGAAGGTATTTGCGTTAAAATTTACCGATACTAATGTGCATCAAATACTAGAATTATTGACCCATAACTAACATAAGCATTGAAGTTCGAATTGTTTACACAGTTGTCATTGCTGAAGCGGTATCAACAACTTTCACTTCTGAGACTTTTCGTCACGGGTGAGACTAAAGGGCAATGAATTTGTGAGTTTAAACTATAACCTCATAGTCTAATCTTCTACTTGGGCTATAATGGGACTATCAAATAATATGTCTCGGCTGATATTTACATCGTGTTTATTGAAGCGCAATACCATCTTACTAAAGCGACGGTCACCCCGCATCCCTTTATAAAGGGATTTACTTTATATTGCAGTCCCTACCCCAGACCTGATCTTTCGGCAATCTTAGTATGTCAAATGTAAACCATAATTATGGAAGCGTATATCCTTCACGAGTTGCCAAATTGTTTTGTTGACAAGTAAACATAAACAAGTAGGAAAGATGCATTGTAATTCAACTTGTCGACTTAAAATTGTTCACTTGTCTACTTATTTTCTTGACTTTATAGACAATAAAAAAGCAATTATGTCTACTTCTTTGAACCAGTAGACATATGAAAGGTTTACTTGTTGAGTTGTACCTGTTCTTTTGAGGACGAAGTAAAGTTAATTTTGGTTACTTGTCCAATTATCAACTAAACGTCTCGTCTTTTTGGAAGTTTACTAGAAGCATTGAAACGACACAAGTCAGCTTGTCTGAAGTACACTTGTTTAGTTCATTTGATAAGTTTTTGCTGCAAGTCCACAAAAGAATTAGCAAACTTCTAACGTAAATTTCATTTCTTTCCGACTTAAGGTGGGACGTTACCAAATCATAGGTTAAAATTTTTGAAAAATATTTTGTAGAAAAGAAGAACTCAATAAGGTATATTGGAATATGAAATCCAAAATTGGGGGTACCGTGCACTTTTTCCAGATTTTCTAGCCTCAAAGGTGCAGAAAGTTGCAAGAAAATAACAAAGACATATAGAAAAATACACAAAATTCGGTGCCAAAATTTTGTTGGAATTAAAAATTCAATAACCAAAAACTATTTTTCCATGACCCAAAATTATCATAACATTCTTGAGGAATAGCGCAATCTTTTGATATGCATCTCTACAGGGGGTACCGTTCATTTAAGAGAAATATTAAAGCTCGCACACAAGCAAGACAGTAAAAAAGTGCTGTTTTATGTTGACGTCACGTCGAGATTTAGGGACGTTGTTGACGTTCACTGTTTAAAACGTTTTTGTTGCATTTCGATTAAATAATTCTGCATACAGGCGCGTAGCTAGGGTTCTAATGACTTGGAAGCACATAAAAGGTCGAGAGATCTTGGGTTACCTGAAGCCTCATTGATTGTAGGGCGAAACCCTGGAGGGGACATGGGAGCAACTCCCCGCCACCTGGAAGCTCAGCCTGTAAATTTAGGGGATTTGAACATTACAAATGATTCATCAAATATTTGCAGTGAGTCTAGTGTGTACTTGATCACTAAGAGTTTTCCCTGCAGTGGGCATATTACCTTTATATCAGGACAAGAAAAAGTTAATGAATTTAAATACTATAAGTAAAAGAAGAAAGAGATGAAAGTGGAAGTGACAACCGGGGCAACGAGTTATGATTGCAACTGGAAAAGGGGACAAATGGGTAGGGGCAGGAAATTTAGCCATCTATATCACCTCGTAAGGCTGCTCTTATTGGAAAAATATAGAAGGGTTCTTACTAGAACATGGATCGTGGCGTTTCTCCAAACAGTTCGTCGTGACAATGGTTCGCGGCCAGGTGTTTCGTATTCCGTACAGACAGGGCATTCCCCTACCTGGAGACGCTCCCGACAGCTCTGTAGACGAAACCCCTGAAAACCGACTCAGGTCCCCGGTGTAATTGTTCATTTTATTATGCATATACTTATTGAAAAAAGTTTGGGTTTTATTTTTTGGCTTTTGTTTTCCTTTTGTTCGGTTTTGGTAGATGTACGCATGAAAAAGGATTGATTTTGTTTGCCATCAGAGATGTCCTTGGTAGCCATTTCGCTAACTGTCCAAGTTTGATTTTCAAGTAAAGAGACAAATGCATGTACGGTGTACTACGTACAAATATCAAGCATGTTTATAAATACATGCATTTGGCTTTGTATTAAATTCCCGTATTTGATTGGTTACGGGTACTCCCGATCATTTCCATCACTGTGTTTCATCGGTCAGTATAAAACTACACCAGCACGCGACTCCTTGCAATGGACAACAACAAAAGCAAACAAAGTAGTCCCACATACAGAATTATTGAAAGATTTTTATTATACTAACCAAGAAACCATAAAGGTCATAATACAACAAAATACAGTGATTGATCAGACATATAATGCAACAAACAAAAATAGACCACTACTGGTCAGCTATGGCAGTGAAGGACAGGACCAGAGCCTAACACATTATGCTTGTGTCATATCAATAACCTATACTTCAAAGATGACATATAACAATAAGCCGGGCAAAATATTACAAAGAAAAAATAATTTATTTGGTCTCCATTTGTTTCTTATTTCAAAGCATTCTATAATAAAATTACCAAGATGTTTCAGAGTTGGTAAAGGTTCATTTGTAAATAGCCCCAAAGAATTGATTTTTTAAATATGTGCCAAAAGATCTATTTTATCAAATAGTAAAATTCGCTGTTTGTTAGACAATGTACAGCTAACAATAAAATGCCTTTCATCTTCAACTTCATTTAAAGTATTTGATAAACAGTAGCGACATAATCTTTGTGATCTCTAGATGTAAGTACATCCCAGAACATTGATTTTCCTGTAGGAATAAGTTCTCTTTCGTTATGCATTTTCTATCAGTGTTACTTGCAACTGTTTGTTTCCTATCAAAACATGTTTCGAGGGCATTTTATGGTATATATGTTGTTTGAAAACACATAAAACATTTTTATAATGCAAATGTAAGTGCATTTCATTTACGCTACAACCCCTTTTGCACCCGTCCCACATCTTTGATTATGCGTATTCAGTAGTTAAGGATGCAAAGTGTAGAGATATACATGTAAAAATGATATGATTTCATGTTTAGTTTGCGGACTATTGTGATCGTTTTCCTATCTATGAAAATGTATCATAGGAGCGTAACAATCTGTAATTCTGATGGAATTTCAAAAGCAAAACAATCTAAAAACCGGCATATTAAAATCAGAGATCAATTTTACCGAAATACCTCAACTTTCACTTAAACCATGGACATAATTAAAAATTGAAATCGTATTTATGTTAAGTATTACAAAACGACATTAAATTGAGTTTACAGATATGAACAAATTAAATCTGTAGGCGATTTAAACAAAATTACATGTCAAACCAGTAGTTTACAGTACACCGTGTTTGTTGTGAACACGGCATTATACTTATTTCTTTTTGAAAAAAAAATAAATTTTGTCTTTTGAACCATTATTACACAGTTGAAATGTAACGAATGAATGTCATTGACCACCTTTCACGCTTTTAGTTTGCAATTTAAACCACGAAAATATCCCTCTAATAACAGCTTTTTACCTTCGTTTTGAAGAAAGATATCAAAATACTAGTAAGTTACAACGAGCAGACCTTTTTCTGTGCTTTTGTGATAGAAAAATCTGCCGCTCTTTTTTTTTTTCGGACCCGCTCCTTGCTCATTCTTGAAATGACTGTTCTGCCTAGAAGTATCTATGACGTTGAGCAAGCAAAATTCCCGAAATTCGGGAAATATGTTTTTTTCCATTTTTTTTCTGTTTACCCTTTTCATTGTGTCTCCGTTGACCGCAAATTCTAATTATTTTAGACTCGGATTTTATTTTCTAAACATCAATTATATATCATATAAATGAACATCCTATTTTGTCATTAGTTCCGAGGTTCTCACTTTTAATCTGCCTTTTTACAATACTTTGCAGGGGGAAATTCTGGACGTCTAGAGAATACGTATATGAAGGACCGATAACCCTTCACGGAACGTCATTTGGTAACGTCCCACCTTAATACAAGTTGACGTTGTTCGTTTTTCCCGCGTCACATGCTTCACACACGACGGTCGATCGCCATTGAAAAGGATATCTGAAGGTAATTTATTTGATTTTATGTTAGATATCTCTAATTTGGAATGAATTAGTTTTATAAATCGAAAAAATATCATGATATTAAAGCATTTAAAAAATGGTCTTTTTACGCAGTATACTCGCTGCTCAAGGACTAAGACAGAGAAGTACAGTCCCACGTATACACAAAGGAATCATGCCATTTTTTTTTAGCTCTTCTGGCTATGTCAGAGTGAGCTTTTGCCATCCGGCACTTTGCGTTCGTCGTCCGTCCGTCATGAACTTTTTAAAATTCTTCTCCAGTGAAGCCACTGGGCCAAATTGAACTAGGTTTTGCCTGAATCATCACCAGGTTATGGGCTTTCAAAGTTATGTTTGATTAGTCCAGTAAACAAACAAAAATTTCGCTGTTTTTTTTATTCATTTATATTTGGTAATTACTGGAAAACCAAATAAATCGCTCACAATCAACCTGCCCTTTAATCACTAAAATATTTCAATTTTCGTTTTTTCCGTCTTCTATTTACTAAAATATAGAAGATAAGAGGTCGAGTGTAAATTGATAAAACGTTTCCCATGTCAAGACCAACTTACCCTACAATTTTGAAGAAAATCCTGAAACCCATGTAGCAATATCAAAAATAAACTTCATGTAAAATTCATGAAATTTTCCCATATGAAGATCTACCTATGCTGCAAATTTGAAGGAAGTTGGTAAACCCATGTAGGAGTAATTGCCCTTTTATCACCAAAATATTTCAATTTTTACATGGTTCGTCTTATATTTCAAATAAAATAAAAGATAAAAAGCAAGTATAACTTAATAAAATGTTTGTTATGTCTACATACCCTGCGGTTTTGAAGGAAATCCCTGAATCAATTCAGGAGTAATTGCTATTCACCAAAATTTTTCATTTTTTACATTTTTATTTTCAAGAATGTAAAAGATAAGGTCAAGTGTAAATAACAAAAATACCGAAATTACCGTAAATTTATTTTCTGCAGATATCTATTTCGGCAACTGATGTCTCTTCAATAAATTGATAAAATGCGTGCCATGTCAAGAGCTACCTTACCCTGCAAATTCTGTGGCAAGACCAAAAGGCCAGGTAGGAGTTATAGCCCTTCGTAAACCATTGTTTAACATTAGACCCTATCACTGTCGTGTACCCGATGAGGCTCGGTCATTTCAAGATGGCGAACTCGACAGAGAAAAACAGGTAGGTCTATTCTATATGAACAATATCACCTAATCCTTTTAAGATTTTACCTCGTGCATAGTTTTAAGACAACAAGTGCACGTCAAATAACATCAAACTTACCCATTTGCACTTTCTACATGTGTAGGAAACCAGTATTTTACCAGTATCATGTAAAGAAAGATACCAGACAATGATTGACATGAAAACTGTGTTATTTTGTACTTCCCTTATTAATATCAAGCATTTTTATAAAAAGGCACAAACCCTTAAGATATGGATCGACATAACGATTGCAATGAATAAAAATGGATAGAAACTGAAAAATCAGCAACGAAAAATTTGTTTACGTTAAGGATCGGACACTTCATTTTCCAGTCTATTTAGCTCAGGAGTGGACTCGATTCTTGACGTTATATTGGTTAGGAGCGGTTATTAGAAGGATAGGGATCGGTCATCGAAACTGGTAGTTTTGGGTATAGCAAATAGATAACTAGGTGAACCCAACATACAACAATATAAAATTATTCTACATATATATAAGAAAATAAAATGAAGTAATTGCAGGCAAGGACTTATACGTCCTTGTTATAGGTAAACAGCTGTATGATTACCATTAATGGTGAATGAAAGGATATGAAGTAAATGCACAAGAGCCAGAGTCTCTACAAACATATGGCGAAACAAGCAAAGAAACAACGCTTTTAAAGTACTGTTGCTCTCCGTAATACGGTTTAGTCGTTATTTATCGAGTACTGATTTAAACCGTGTCGAAATTTCACTCAAAGGATAGTTATATTGTTGTTTAATACTTGTAATTTTATTGAATTTATCTTCTTACATTGTTTCTTTAAACATCGCTTGTATTGTGTAATTCTAACCCCTGCTTTAGTGCGGCTATATATATATAGTTTGTCCGCCATAGTGTCTTACTATGTGGCGAAATTCCTCCTAGACCACTAAGTGAAATTCATTGAAACTTTCACAGAATGTTCAGTATACATTGCCATTGTACGCCATCTATATTTGTCTCGCCCGCGACGAAAGGCACGGCAAGCGAGACATATGCGTACAAAGTATGCGGGCGGCGACGGCGTAAATTTTCATGTTAAGGTTTTGTGATTAGGTTATTTTCTCAGTAAGTAGAAGTGGTTTAGTATATTTCTTGGGTTGAGACTATCGAGATTCAAAGACGTGTTATCAATACTTTAATACTGGTTTTTGTTCACAATATTCAATTCAGTAATAAATTCGTCTACCTCCACTCTTTCGTTTTCATCAAAGGATTCACTCGGTATTATTTGGAAGTCTTTTGTTTGAAATCCAATCTTTCCACTTGTTGAACACAATTCTAACACATTTATTTTAAGTTTTAAATCTTTACTATTGGTTGGAGTATGACATCATGAGCGTTACAGTAGTAGCATTTAAATCTACAAAGTCCTACAAAATGCAAGTCAATTGAATTACTTTTATTCGTTAGAAATTGAATTACTTTTATTCGTTAGAAAATGTAATCCAAATTATCACGTTCATCAGATAGAAATAAATAAACGTTTTGTAATATAAAAACAATCAAAACTGTTGCCAAACATTATGAACAGACACGAAACATTTGAAACTATTGAAGCTGAATCTCAATAAAAACTAGAAGTGATCAAAGGTTCACGCTCACGCCCGCCCTTCAGAGATTTGTCCACTGCACAGGTTACAGGGCCAAACAATCGATCATTGTAGTATAGTTACTAACGTACATGCTGTGCCTAACCTATGCTAACATGAAGCCTTTGTACCATTTTTTTTTTTCATTTTTGGGGGTCCGATCCCTATCCAATTTAAGACCGCTTCTAACCCATTTAACGCCAAGAATCGAGTCCACTCCTGAGCTAATAGATCGGAAAATGAAGTGTCCGATCCTTAACGTAAACAAACTTTTCGTTGCCGATTTTTCGGTTTCTATCCATTTTTATTCATTGCAATCGTTATGTCAATCAATCCATATCTTAAGGGTTTTTTTTGCCTTTTTATAATAATGCTGGATATTAATAATTATAATAATGCTGGATATTAATAAGGGAAGTACAAAATAACACAGTTTTCATGTCAATCATTGTCCGGTGTCTTTCTTTACATGTTACTGGTAAAATACTGGTTTCCTACATATGTAGAAAGTGCAAATGGGTAAGTTTGATATTATTTGGCGTGCACTTGTTGTCTTAAAACTATGCACGAGGTAAAATCTTAAAAGGATTTGGGTGATATTGTTCATATAGAATAGACCTACCTGTTTTTCTCTGTCGAGTTCGCCATCTTGAAATGACCGCTCCTCATCGGGTACACGACAGTGTAGCTGATAACCTGATTTTAACTTGCGGAATATGAAAAACAACCACTTGACACCAAATTTTATTTCAAAAATCGATTGGCACGTGAGATTTATAAAAAGAGCGGAGAGATGTAAATATATCAAACATTCTATCTCGATAAACCGTAAAACTTCCATATTCTTCTCTGCTGATACCTACAAAATATTCAACGGCCCAAATTAGCATGAAATTCCAATCAATGGTTTAGGAGGAGTAGTGGATACCAGGTGCTCACTACAGGTATGGTTTGCACTGAGCTAAAATGACAAAGTCCAAACCATGTCCAAAAGCTATAAAAAAAATAGGATTATTGGAAACGAAAATCCGTAGTGCACATCTACAATATTTTATTAAACTCCTGCATAAGCTT
>MJUU01036703.1:123126-148341 GCA_002080025.1 Modiolus philippinarum | reverse complement strand
AAAAAAAATCAATAGCTTTAAAATGTTTTCTAAGTTTACTTTAACTAGGATAAAGTATTTTCTTTATTATCTTACAGAAAGCATTTATTAATATGTTACAAATTCAATAAATTCACATTTGTTTTCTTGAATCCATTACATTTGACTCCATCCTTAATGGCGGACTGTGCACACCACACCACCTCTGAAGTCAGTACAGACGGAACAGATCCAGAACACTGTTCACATTCACTCGATTGTTGTACGGAACCGTGCAGGACGTCCAGGACAATGAATCGAGCGCCTCCCTTGTTTGCAAAGATTGGGTATTTGATAGGATACACAGAACTGTCACCGTTTCTAATTCTAATTCCAAACTTGGTCACAATAGTCCTTTGGGTATCCCCCTTTATAAATTGTATCGCTCGCGTCCGTACCTCATCCAAGATGGCTGCCAGCGGGCCCATAGTTTAACATTGGACCCTGTTGGAAAAACCTTTAAACATCTTCTTCTCTGGAACAACTTAGCCAATTGATACCAAACTTGGCTACAATAATCCTTAGATGGTCCCCTTTAAAAGTTGTGTCGCTTGGATCCGTATTCGAACCAAGGTTGCTGCCAGCGTGGCCCATAGTTTAACATTGGACCCTATGGGAAAAAACCTTTAAAAATCTTCTTCTCTGGAACAACGTGGCCAATTAAATTCAAACTTGGCTACAACAATCTTGAGATGGTCCCCTTTCAAAATTATGTCGCTCATGTCCGTACCTTATCAAAGATGGCCGCCAGCGTGGCCCATAGTTTCAAATTGTACCCTATGGGAAAAAAACCTTTAAAAATCTTCTTCTCTGGAACTACTTGGCCAATTGAAATCAAATTTGGCTATAATAATCCGTAAATGGTCCCCTTTAAAAATTGTGTCTCTTGGGTCCCTACCCGATCATAGATGGCCGCCAGTGGGGACCGAAGTTTAACATTGGACCCTATGGGAAAAATTTTCAAAAATCTTCTCCTCTGAAACCACAAAGCCAATTGAAACCAAACTTTGTCACAATAGTCCTTGAGTGGCCCCCTTAAAAATGTTGTCGCTCATGTCCGTACCTCATCCAAGATGGCCGCCAGCGGGGCCCATAGATTAACATTGGACCTTAGGGAAAAAAACCTTTAAAATATTCTTCTCTGGAACTACTTGACCAATTAAAATCAAACTTGGCTATAATAATCATTAGATGGCCCCCTTTAAAACTTGTGTCGCTTGGGTCGGTACCAGATCCAAGATGGCCACCAGCGGGGACCGAAGTTTATCATTGGACCCTATGGGAAAAACTTTTAAAAATCTTCTTTTCTGGAACTACTTGGGCAATTGAAATCAAACTTTACTACAAATAGTCCTTAGTTGTTCCCCTTTCAAAATTGTGTTGCTTGGGTAAGTACCAAATCCAAGATGGCTGCCAGCAGGGACCCCCAAGTTTAACATTGGACCTTATAAGAAAATATTCTAAAATCTTCTCCTGACATAAATTAAGCCAATTGGAATCAAAACCTTTTTCACAACATTGGGTGGCCTTGTTTAAAAATTGTGTGGCTTTGGTCTGTACCTCATCCAAGATGGCCAACATTGGACTCTATGGGAAAAAATGTTTAAGAATCTTCTCTGGAACTGCTTCTTGGCCAGTTGAAATCAAACTTTGTCACAATAGCTCTTGGGTGGTTCTTTCAAATACAGTCGACTCTCGTTATGTCGAATCGCTGGGGACCAGAGAAATTAGTTCAACTTCAGCGAAAATTCGAGATATCAGGAGTAAATGCCTATAATTATTACTATTGAGGGTCCAAACACTTTTTTCCGAGTTATCCGGAATTTCGACTTAAATGTGAAAACGAGAGTCAACTGTACATGTGTATTTGGAAATCTTCTCTGATATCACCTAGCCAATTAGAATCAAACTTTGTCAAAATAAACCTTGGTTGGTCCTGTTAAAAAAATTCTGTTGCTTAGGAGAGTACCTCATTCAAGATGGCTGCCAACAGGGACCATAGTATAACATTGGACACTGTTGGAAAAAAACGTTTTAAGTTCAATAGTCATTAGAATGTCAACCTTAAAAACTGGGTCGCTTGGGTCCATGCCAAGATGCCATTGATTTTCAACTCAATATGGTAAAATACACATTAATTCATGGTATTAAACATATCTAATTGAACCAGGTGAGCGATACAGGATCAGGTGAGCCTCTAGTTGCATATATGGTCGCAGAATTTTTATTGTTTGTCAGATTTTGATGCGGTTCCTTTCATTTTGTTGCTTATTTAATTACGCTTCAGTGGTATGTCAACAGATTTGAGCTAGCATTTACTGTTTTTTGGATAAACGAACAATATAAACTAGTGTATCAGAATAAAATACAAAAGCGCAAAAGAAATGGTATAATGTTTCCTTTTTTTCTCTTTTTTTACTAATACACAATGTATATGTATAACAGCGTTTATTTTGCCATTTAATTCATAGTGTTAGATAAACTTGTATTTGTATGTCAATTTGTTTGAAATAAATATATAAATTATTGATTTTAAAACTGGTAAATAAAAGTTCTGAATCCTGGACATAGTTGGGCCTGATACACTGAACTATTATGGCGCCCACGTAGGGACGAAATATCTATATGTTAAAGTCACATATATGATGGTCTAGAACATTTATTACTTGTCACTGTAATTTTGAAATTTTATTAGAGATGTTTCACTTTTTGACGAACGAACGTAATTTCCCGTAACAAACCGAAACACTACTTTTAAGTCACTGTGTATGCATGAGAGGGCATATGAGCACCATATGACTTAGTGGAGTGTATGATTGTTGGATACATTAGAGGTAAAAGACAGATGCTAAATGTAAATGGAGCTATACTCAACTGAATTCCAACGTGTCCGTCAACCCAATGGCGGATCCAGGGTCTGGAACCCCTCTTTTTCTGGCAATGCTGTTTTTAATTAAACATTCTGATATCTTTACCCAAAGACCATAATTTACACGGCTTGCTACGCTCGGTCCTCTTTCCATTGATCAAACGGAAAATACTGTATGTAATAGACTTTTTCTGATTTTATGTTTAATCATTCTTTTAAATACACCCAAGTTTCGGGCTTCGCTCCGCTCGGCCATCTTTTTCCATACATCATTGCTGTAAAATTTGTATCAGTCACTTTCAGATGAGATAGTCAAAATTTGTGTGTTCCCATACAGCCTAATATTAAAATATTTTCCTCGTTGGCGACAACGCTTTTTTAGAAGTTCGACAAAAAAATATGGGAACTTCCATACATCATTCCTGTAAAGTTTAATTTAAATCGCTCTATTCGTTTCAAAAGAGATAGATGTGTGATTTCTCGTTAGGTCCAATGCTAAACTATGTTTGGCAATTTTCTTCCGAGTCGGATGGGGAAAATTTTGCAAATTTTGATAGAGGTCATACATAAATTTGGTTATCGGTCCAGTGGTTTTTGGTGAGTAGTCAAAATGTGAAAAGTTTTCGGGCGACGACGTACGTACATGTAAAGTCATGGCAATAGCTCATGGGTCCCTATAGAATTGTCGAAGAAACAAGACTACTAATACGTGCACAAAATATCTAATTTCTCCAATTTTACGATTTAAGACATATAACACTATTTCTAAAATCCAAATCCACTCCTTTATGCAAACTATCAAAACTGATACATACACGAAACAAAAATGTAAGAAGAGAAAAATACAAAAAAAGTATTTTTTTATATTTGTTTCCAGAGAAAACGATTATTAGTTTTAAACGGAATTACTGTCAATTATTGTATGCTTCAATCCTTTATTAGCGTAAACATTATTAGTTATATATGTTCTAGACAGGTAATACGGTCTCATATAACCTGTCTGTCGATGGAAATATAAAACACAGGCAGGTTATATGAGACCATATTACCTGTCTAGAACCTATATAACGAATTTGTCATGCTGCAATACTTATTTGTACAATGTGCTAATTAAATCTGTGTAATTACCATTTTACCCATTCAAATATTTTTTTCTTTAACTCCAAAAGAAAATCTAAGGGCTGCGATTATGATTAATCACTCGATTATATTAATCCATATTTAACTGGACACGTTCATTATGCATCCTCCTCCTCTGCACCATAGAAAGCTCTCATCACAAGGAAGTCACATACCATGTATCAAGGACCTAACCTAAAACTGTGACTTTAATAGCCCTGGTTAAAGTTATTAAAAAAATCGAAACAGTGTTCCAACGTCCCCCGCCGTTACCACCTCATCATTGAGCTCCCTTGAGGTATCGTCGAGTTAAACCTTCTGTATGAATATTATCAAAATCCGATGAGAAATAAATTTTCTAGAGTGCTTACAATTCAAAAAACGGGATGACAGGAAACTCCTACAATGACTGTCAACACCAACAAAACACTCCCGCCAAGCTACACCCTCCAGAAACACATAACACATAGTCAGGACAACTACAGACATTAATAACTATAGGAATTCGGAATAGCCGGACTTGGTACCGGCACTAACTAATAAGTCAGTGGTAGGGTTTATTGGCGCCCAAACCTCCCCTTTCTCTATTCCGTTTCCCTATAGTGTGAAAACATACGAATAAAAACCGAAACAGGTAGACAACTAACTAGTTGACAATTTCTTGTACATAAAAAGAAGGGACGAAACGTAATTTAGAAAGAACGGTCAAAAAGTGCTCGTCGCTGACTGCCGACTAGCTCAAGTTGCCTAGTCTGTTGGTGAAATACTGTCGCACTACCAACGGAAAATCAGACTCAGAACTCCCCCTAAGGGGTTTAGTAAGGAATCATCATAAATGTTAGCTGAAATCGACAGTATCAGTGAGAGGCCAGTATAAATTCAAAATCTTCAAGTCATCGGAATTCAAAGCAAGTATAACGGTCTTGCGGAGAATATCCTGGCGATATTCTTTTTTACATAGAGAACGCAAATTACGTCCAAGTTTGTCCGGAGTTTTAATACGTTTCTGACAAGTATTAAGAACGTTCCAATAAAAGTTTGGATGAGAAATACCCATAGTTACAAACTGTCTACGTGTTTTGCCGTATTAAGATATAAGATGGTCATATCTACGGTGAAATTTCTTAAACGTATTTATAATTTTATGAAATCTGTAACCCTGCTTCAGCAGTTTGGTCGTAATGGAAAGGTTACGTTCACTGGAGTCTTCAAAAGAAGAGCTAACACGTGCGAATCGTACAAGTTGGGATATATATACCCCATAAGATGGAGCAAGTGGTACGTTGCCATCTAGAAATGGGAAATTGGTTATTTTGAAATCAAAGTCGTCTCTTTTGTCATAAATTTTTACCAGAATCGATAGAAATAGTGAGATCGAGAAAAGGGCATAACTTAGAATCATTATTTGCTTTGTTAAGTGTTAGCTCCCTTGGGTATATTTTTTCCACATAATTTAGAAACATTGGGTTGTTACATCCAGGCTTGGGCTTAAATCAAGCTCCATTTTTTCCTCCATCATTATCCAAATCTAGCGTGGGAATGAATATTTGATTTTCACGATCACAATTTTGATTAAAAGACTAGTGCACTTGCAAAATGTCGGAAAGAAGAAATTTACAAAAGAAAGTCGACTTGTTCTTTAGGCTTCTCATCTCACCTGAACAAGAACACTTTAGACAACTATACTTGATCTGTTCCAACGCAGCAAGTGAACTAAAGAAAAGTTGTAATATCTACAGAAAAACGGAACAAGTAAACATAATTACGTTTACTTCTTCTTTGCGTGTACAAATGGAACAGTACAAGTAAAGTTGTCACGTGTATACTTGTTGAAATATGTTGTCATGTTCACTTTATAGGAGTAGGAAAGTCAAGAAAATAAGTAGACAAGTGAACAAATTTAAGTCGACAAGTTGAATTACAATGCATCTTTCCTACTTGTTTATGTTTACTTGTCAACAAAACAATTTGGCAACTCGTGAAGGATATACGCTTCCATATCTATGGTAAAAATCAACAAATAAACCAATCGACAGACAGAATGAGTAAAAGTATGCAAGTTAGAAAATATCTTGTAGACACGATAAAAAAAGGATATCCTGTAATAACGAAGACAGGTTGACATGTCGACAGACCGACAGTCAGACAGGTCGACAGACAGACATGATGAAGTAAGAAATTACATACAAAGTGAAAAAAGATGTCGTGCAGATTTCCAACAGGATGACAAACAGACTCAGAGATTGACAAGGCAGACAGAACGACATGAATACATGATAAAGCAAGACAGGTAAAATCCATTTCTGCAGCATGATTGGTGAAAAAAAATTACCTTAAAAGAGGCGAGATATGTGGTTTTTATAGCAGATGGCCAACCTAAGCGTGATACGTGATTGATTGATTGATTGATTTAGTAAGTGATTAACGTCCAATGAGCAATATTTCAGCTATATCAGGAAGAGAACAAGTTAATTAGTAAAACATTTTTTTAAAAAAAGAAAAAAAGAAATAAAGATATAGAATGGAAAACGGGAGAAATGGATGGGTAGGGGCAGGAAATTTAGACTTTTATACGAATCGCAAGGAGTCTGTTCTCCTTAGAAAAAAAATACAAGGGATCTTTAGTCTGCATGGAGCATGGTCTTTCTTCACACAGTTTGGCTTCAACGGTTCATGGTCAGGCTTTCCGTATTATGACTTTACTTTCCCGCATAGACAGCACATTCCCAATGCACCATCGCAGGACGCACTTTGAAGCTCTGTAGTCTGAGCAACTGATAACCGATTCAGGTGCTGGGAATGGTCGACAGTGGAGAATAAAGTTTAACATTTGACCCTATTGGAACACTTTCAAAGATCTTCTCTGAGACTACTGGGCCTAATAAAATAACACTTGGCCACGATAGTCATTGGTTGATTCCCTGTAAAAAGGTGATTTCCAGCAAAACTATCGCCAGATTGAATCATAAACATTCCTTCACGAGGTTTTGCTTGATACTTTGGTACACCCGTCCCTTCTTTTTGGACATACTGTATGTACTTCATTGCAATTTTGATATGTGATTGTTTGCAATGTTTCACTATATATTTCACGAAAGGATATGGAGTAAATGAACATGAGACCATAACACATATGTTATTGCTGCGGTCAAGGAAGTGGCAAAACTTTCAATTTACCTACATTAAGATTTACACCCACGCTCTCAACCTTTCATTGACTCGCCGTCTTGCAAAGACAACATTGTATACATTTGTCAGGTTTTCACGTCTGATATATCTACAATGTAGACATTTCACATCGGCGAATCTAACACATTGCGTAAGCTTGGGGTGTTAATCTTGACTTCATTACATTAAAAGTTTTGCCACTTCCTTGACCGCAGCAATAACGCCAACAGCAATAATTTTAATGATGCCTGAAAGTGTCCCTTGCTTGATATTACACTATTTTTACATTTTGGTTGAAATCCATGGCTTAAAATAAAATAAAAAAATTCAGGGACAAACTCTGAAATGCCTTATTGCAGAGTAAACCGGCTGGGAATAGGTAATTATGTTGCTAGAATATTTTGCATTATCAGTTATAGAAGATACGACCTGACAAACATTTTTTTTAATTCTGAGATTTAATCTTATAAATACTGATGCAATACCCATTGTTTAAACGTTTTTTAATCTTCAGTTGATAAACTAGTTTCACACTTTTGCATTCAAGTCATATCAAACGCAGAGAGCAAGTCGAAACTGCATATCATAAACCTTTCATCTTTTTTTTCACTTGAATAAACTCCGCGTTCCTTGTATCATTTAGATGTGTCCACTCCGTGTTCAATTGTATCATACTCCACGGTTTTTTTGTGCCCATAATTACGCACCCTGGTTAGGTAAATCGTCGAAAAGAGATAAAACGAGTGAATTCCGGGAACTGATACTTTCAGAAAATGTCCAGTAGATACTAATGAAAAGACGGAATCAATAATGTTTTGGATATCTTCTTAAACATGAACGTGCCATCATTTTTACTAGAGACATAGCCGTGAAAAATAGCAAACTTGGATGTTTTAATCGTTTCCCATAGTTTATTAAAGACTTTTTTACCTGTGGATAACTTATTACATGTATATGTAAAATATATATGACAATTAATGTACAGCAATTTCATAAGCTTTGTTGACTTATTTATAAAAATCTGTACCTACCTTACCGCATGTAAACGAATATGAGATCCGTGTTTTTTGTGCCCGCTCCGGTTCTGTGTATCGGAATACCCGGCGTGTTGACCGATGTGTCAAAATTATTTCTCTAATTCCTATCAAAAATCTACGCCTGACCGATGTGATGTTTATAGTCTCTTAACATTTTTTTCCAGTTAATACGTAAATTTTTCAAATCGATCATAGTCAAATTTTTCATATTTTAAAGTTCGAAGTTTACCGAGTTCTTAAAAATGTGAAAATTTAACTATCGAGGTTTGAGAAATTTCACATTTGTTAATTATTATTTCAATAACTAATCGATCAGGAGGTGTTTAAATTTCCTGGAAATTAGAAAAAAATATTTCTCACCTCTAGAGATAGAAAAACTCGCGTGAAATTTCCCGCCAAATCTTCTCTTGAGCCCATTAGTCTAGTAACATCAAACTAATTGCAACAAAAGATTTTGTTGTATAATTTGAATATATAAGGCATAGATAAACGAAATAACAAAAATCGTCAAAAATCTATCGGCCAAGTTTGTTTTAAATTATTGATAAAATTCGCGAATTTTGATCGGTCTTTTAACTTTACGTTCGGGCTGTCGTAGCATTGAAGAGCGTAACAAAGGGACGTAAACGCAATCTAGCAGACGACGAATTTGAGATATATGTCTTGAATTTTTCATTGTAGATAGCTATTTTAATAAAATAAATTAACAATGAATCATGTTATAGCCTTAATACATGCAAACACATTGCATGTTGCACACTTTTCCGGTTCCAATGCTTGATTTTGGCTTTCTATTTAGATCATATTTGGTAATTTGTTCTCTATCAGTTTTTAAACATTTTTGACTTTATGGTCTTCCAAACGTTTAGATTTTATCTGCACTGAAGAGACATGAGTTGTCGAAATGCGCATATGCAGAATCAAAATTCACAGTAACTTCGGTATTTAGTTATTTGATAGATATGTGGTATTGTGTATGACCGAATGGACAGATACTTCCGTGAAAGGAACCTACCAAATTAAAAATATCACTGTAAACTGTCAAACTTTGTGATTACCTTTATCTTCAGTATTTCATCCGTCTCTATCTTCCAAAGTGGGTTTTGCAACTGGTGCCGTCTGCAGCTTCCCGCCAAAACGTTCTGTATCCCTTGGACTTCTTCGTGTGTGTTTTAACATCCCATCCGAGGTTTACTTCATCACATGATATCATTCTATTATTATTGGTCACATGACTAGTCGTACGTAAGAAATTACTACATTCTTCCCCCTTTTGTTGAGGAAGGGTGTTTATATCAAAGTGTGGAACAGCTGGTTCCGGTTAGCCAAAATAATCCTAGTAAATTCTTTGTATTTTAGCAAATGACTTATTTCGTAGGTATCAGCATCAAGCAACTGTTATTTACAATATTTACATGAAACGAATCCAATTAAATGTAATTGAAATGGTGTCCTGGCATTTCAACAAAAAATGACAATATATACAGATATCTACATTGTACACATTCTGTTTGTATCCATCATACATGACAATTTACTCTTCATTCATATGACATTTAATTGTCCTTAAATGCAACCTTTACATCTGCCTTTCAAAATTTAACATTGTCCTGTTCATTTCTTTCTATCTCATGTATGATTGTGTTAAAGTTTCAAAAACTTTACTGATTTTTTCTTCAATTTTGTTTTAAAATATTGAATTGGCATTTGCCAGTGTTATCTGCGCTATTTCTCCCACTGTTTGTCTTCTGATTCTTGCAACTTGCGATATCGCTTCTCCCAGGTACATGGGACTGTTGTTGTGAATTCCTTTTGGCGATATAAAGGGGGAGTCCGTTTCAATTAATAAATGCTTTGATGGTACTGACTGTAAAGGCTCACGTTGATGTTCATCAAATGTTGAAATTAAATATGTAAATAAAAAATAAGTGTTCGGGAACAGATTTAGCCATGCTTGTACAATTTCTACGTTCCCAGAAAAACAGAGCAGAACAAATATTTGGTTTCTTGAATTCACGTGGTCAGCCAAAAATTTAAGTTAAAGTATATATAAAATCGAACTATGTCTATCAGCATAGACAAATCTGACATGCAAGAATATGGGTTTCTTTATTTGGGTTATAGTTGGCAATATCCTTGCTAAAAAATCTAACTGTTTGCTCCACATGTGCCTGGGGGTCATCCTGTCTACTCCGACTTCTCCAACTGCTGCTACTCTTACAGATGTTACTAAATCTATAAACCTTCTTATTTGCTCTTCTGTAGCGATTCCAACTTTCTTTGGGTGGATTCCCACCGCCACCTTCCATCTCTTTTCTATAGGAATACTGGTTGGGAACCTTTCTCGGTCGCAGTATATAAGCAAACCACCCTTCACATTTACTGGTATGGTGGGTGGACACTCCATGGGTTCTTCGAGCCATCTCTCTATCGTGAGACCTTGATTTCCCAGCAAACGTTGACTAGTTCTATCTAGATGGAAGTGGGAATCATACACATCATAAGTTTTGAGTCCTTGGTTTCTTACTCTTTGGATGGAATGTACTTCCTCTGAGGTTGTAGCATTTCTACGATGATCACTGCTGATGTCGAGAGTGTTACCTCTCAACACCAGAGTGTACATGTTTTCACCAATTGAAACTGTCCTTTCAATGGTCTCATCCTGGTTCTGTTCTTCCGGGTCTGATATGGCTGTCCCCATAATAGTCTCGTCAGGCTACCCACATACATCAACTGTAACTATTTCCTCTGTGGTCTCTACTACAACTACATCTGACTCGTCCCAATCTGGTTCCGGTTGTTGTTGCAACATCGGAACATGTAAAGATTTTCCAATGATAGTCATTTTTGGGTCTCTTCGTACTCTTGGTGGATCAAAATTGTTTGGATCCGTCATAAAACTAACACCAAAGTGCATATATGTTTCCAGATCTTCTTCTCCCAGATGTTGCATCATAGCGACTTGGTATCGCCAATGTATAAAAACACTGGTATGGTTGGATGGTACCAACGTGTATCTATTGTAGTGAGGTCTTTGCCAGTGCATGGATGTTGTCAAACTCCTCATTTGCCCTATCTGACGCCCCAATAGTATTGCTCTGTGAGGTATCAAATTAGGTCTTTCCAAGCACCACTGCATCAAATCAAATAAATTGTCCAACTGGACTTATCTTTGTGCTATAAAGAGCAATATTGAACCTCGAATATGGTTAAGCTCGTCATATTTTTCTTTCCTTATCGGTGGGGAATGATTGTCCCAGAGGATTCTGGGCAAATGCATTAGATTAACATGATTTCTTATCTTTCGTGTTTTCCATTCACAATGTGGGATGGGACACATAGCCCTTTTGTCTGTCTTTTCAGTCTTGTCTTCTTCATCGTAAGACGATGGTAAATCAAACATTTCTTTTCTCCTAGTTGTCTCAATACTCGGTACAGTTGTATGTCTTTTCTGAGAGAGTTTTCGTTTCCCTTCTTCTGTCCTTACTGTCACAACCCTCTTGTCTTCCATATTCCCTTCATCTATCCTAGACCTTTTCCAACTTCTTTTTTCCTCTTCCTGATCACTAGTCACTACTTCGTAACAGGGCGGAGGTCCTTTCTCCTTTGGTGTTATTGTTACTTCCATGGACGAGGGACGAGACCATTTCAGCTGTGACCGTGGGAAGCATAATTGGTATGGTAGACGGTGGAATTATATCTGAACTTCTGATAGGATTTTTCCTCATCCTGTTTTTCTTCAATCAATTCTTTATACGTCTTCTCCATCTTTTACTCTCTGTAGACTTGACTCTACTCTGAAAAAGAAGAGCAGATTTAGTAGAGTCTACGATGATGTTATTTCCGCGATGGATACAACTGCGGGGACTGACATCGGGGACAATAGTATACTGGGAATTGATCAGCTAGCTCTCGTGTCATCTGAACGCAACTGCCGTGGTACCATTCTTCGCACTGATCGCATTGGAGCATTAAATTTCCATCGTCTGGTTTGCTGCAAATACAATATAGTTTACTATCTTTCAATTCTGTAATACTTTCGCCATTTTGAAATCTTTTCTTGATTTTCACCTACCAAGCAGGTAAAGTTCTGTCTTCGCATTTTCTCATCCTATCGTGGTTGGTAGTTACTAAACTTTTCTCCAATCTGATATCGAAGTCATATACATCTCTTCTAGGTGATTATTCCAGGACCTTTCCATGGGGCTTCCAATTTCTTTGCCCTTCCAGGGATATGACTTGTATCCAATACATATACTAGATCTCCTGGGTTATAAGTGAATTCTCGCTTCGTTATGTCATAATCCCTTTTCATATTCTCTTGTGAAGTTTTGAGTATTTCTCTTGCTAACTCGTGGGCTGTTCTGAAATTTTCCTGCAACTGGTCCACATGATCTTCAGTTTCTGTCTCATTCTGTGATGTGGTCTAAATACAAGGTCAGCTGGGAGATTGGTTTCTCGACCAAGCATCATCATATTCGGCGTTAATCCTGTACTCCCATTAACAGATGATCTGATTGCACAGGCCAATTGTGGGAGGTATTCATCCCAATCTTTCTGAGAATGATCTATAAAGCATCTAACTGCATCCATTAAAGTCCGATTGTATCGTTCAACTTGGCCATTTGATGATGGTCTGTAAGGCGTAGTTCTGGTTTCGTTAATATGAAGCAGGTTGCATATTGCTTTAAACAATTTGCTTTCAAAATGCCTGCCTTGGTCTGTATGTACTATGAAAGGACAAGGACAACCAAATCTTGAAAAGAAATCGTTGACAGCTGCTTTTGCGGTGTTCTTTGCTGTTTGTGAAGGTAGGGGGATAATCTCACACCACTTGGTGAATTGATCCACTATTACTAATATATTGGTGTTGCTGTTGTTTGTTTCGGGTAGTGGTCCTAGAAAATCCAAATGCACCCTTTCCATCGGTGCTCCCGCGTGGTATCTTGTTAATTGGGCTCTACCTCTTGAACTTGTTACACTTGTGACACGACTTAACAAATTTCTTGATGTAATCATTCATCCTGTACCAGTAAAATTTAGATTTTATTCTTTCTTTTGTCCTCTGTATTCCTTGGTGTCCTGTACATATGAGATCATGGTTCAAGCTCGTTACTTCTTGTACATATATGTCTGGTACAACTAAACGGTGCACACATTTTCTAGAAATGTTTCACAATACCCCATCTTTGTTTAGGTAAAAGAATTCTTTATTTACCATATATTTTTTAGCCGCTGGACTGCACAGTGCTGCCATATCTTGCAGAGGATTTTCTCTATTTCTCAAAAAGTACAAGATCAGTGACAGGTTACTATCTTGACACTGGGCCAGTTTTATCTCTTCTTGTGTATATCCGCTGACTATCATGTTTTCTTCCTTGCTTGTTCCTAATAAGTCATGTATACTTAATTGGTCGTTTGTACCTTCACCATTTTGTATTAAATTTTTGTCTGGTGGAGTAGTTGTGTTGGAATTGTCTTCAGAATTTTTGTCTATTTGATGTTTTCTTCGTGTTACTATCTGGACGCATTTGCTGTCAACTTTTTCAATAAATCTTTCTGCTTCTGTATCAACCACTTCCGTTTTAGTGTCTTCCGATTTTTCTGTCTTGAATAAGTTTTTGAAGGAAACTGCATCATAAACTGGTTGCCGTGTAGTGTCAAATCGTTTGAAGGTAATGCGTTCTGGTTGTTCTTCATCTGTCTCCTCTGTTATTGAAGTCAGAGATGTCTTCTTGAATCCTACTAAGGACTGTCGCCTTGATGATTGAGTATTCATATGTTGACATATCTTCATTTGTTTCTCCAGTTGATCGTATACTAATTCTTTAAATCCAATCATCATTATTTCCGTCTCTGGTAGAGTAATATCCTGTAATTGACTAGCGAGGGTAGTTACATCTTGTTCGACCAGTTTTAACTGCTGTTGTATCTTTCTCCTCAAACATGATAAGGTTTGTCTACAATATACATTGCTTTCAGATAACTTGTACTTGTTCTGTACTTGCTGTATATCTTCCTCCAACATATCAACTTCGCTCTGAATGGATTCTAACAGTTGTATATGACGATCTATGCTATCCCTGTCAACTAGGACTGTTTTCACACTTTTTGTTGGTTACATCCCAAGCGGAATGATGTCATCAATTTCAAGAGAAAAAGGGGTCCAACTGCTGTGCACTTTAGTACAGTGACTGCAAACCTTGCATGGTAATTCCCTTGGGCCTATATGGATAGACATTTCTTTACAAGGTTGGTCTAGTTGGTATCGAGATAAAACATCACCATTGACGTGCTTGCTTCCACTGCGATGACAAACCTTCATATCGTACTGGCTCAGAACTTCCAACCATCTTGCCAGTTGACCCTGCAACTCTCTGAAGTTCATTAACCAGCGAAGGCTATTGTGGTCAGTGCGGAGGATGAACTGTTTCCCTAGTTAGGTAATGATGGAAATGCTGGGTAAATCTTACCACTGCCAGCAACTCTTTCCTCATTGTACAGAACTCTTCTTTGTGCAACAGATAGAGTGAAACTCCCATATGCCACTACTTTCTCCTGTCCCTCTTGCACTTGAATTAATTCTGCACCTATAGCTTTGTCTGAAGCGTCTGTGTCAAGGATAAACATATCATGCTGATTTGGTAAAGCTAGAACAGGTAGTGTTTGTAATGCAATATTTGGTTTCTCAAATGATTCTTGTTGTTGTTTTTGCCATTACCAAGGTGTATTTCTGGTTAATTCAGTCAAAGGCGCTGCTAATTTTGATAAATCCTTGATGAAGATTCGGTGATAATTCACGAATCCTAAAAACTGTTCAATCTGTTTAATATTTTTAGGTGGTTTCCATTCTTTGATGGTCTTTATATAATCATCGCCCATGCCCATTCCAGCTTTGTTAACCTGACGTCTGAGAAAAGTTGTTTCTTTGGTGCAGAAGTCACACTTCGACGGTTTCAATTTGAGACCATACTGTCTAAACCTGTCAAAAACCATCTTGATGTTTTGTAGATGTGACTCGAAGTCTTTTCCCATCACTAGAGTGTCATCGTGAAAGGCAAGGACTATGTCCCAATTTAGGCCTCTCAAAACTAAGTGCATAGCACGTGCATACGTCGCTGGGGCGTTGCATAAACCAAATCCCATGCGTGTGAACTGAAAGAGTCCGCATTTGGTTATAAACGCAGTTTTCGGCTTATCATCTTCTTTCACTTTCACCTGCCAGTAGGCACTGTTGGCATCTAACTTTGTGAACCATTCGTTCCCAGCCAGAGTGTCGATGCATTCTTCAATAAGTGGGAGTGGATAAACTTCTTTTCTAGTCGCCGAATTCAATTTTCTATAGTCAATGGCATACCTGACAGATCTGTCTCTCTTGTGTATCAAGACTGGGGGCGCGATGCCCATTCCGAGGTTGATGGCTCAATCACTTTTGATTTTAACATTTTTTCAGTACTGCCTCTTCCTCGCTTGGAAATGCCATTGGAGTCCTTCTCAGTCGCTGTTGTATTGGCTTTGCAGATCATGTGTCTATTGCGTGTTCTACATGCTGAAATTCACCATTATCGAATTCATTTTGGGAAAAAATGTCTTAAAATTCTTGTAAAAGCCTATCTAGCTGGCATGTTTGCTCTTCATTTAAATGTGGTTTGGCTTTTGATACCATTTTTTTTTCAATTCATCTGTAAACATACTTTGCCCTTCATGTTTATTTTCGTCTCCTATGTCTGTACCTTTCTCTCCTTTTTCCATCAATTTATCTCATCATTCCATCAAATTATGTGCACAATATTATCATCAATCCACGAAAAATTTAAAAAAAATCATAAACCACGTGAGTTCACGAAAATTTGACAAACTCGGGATTATTTTCAATGAAAATTCAACTTCCACAACATAAAAAATAATTGTTCAATTTAAAATATTACAGTAAGAACTGAGACATTACTTTTAATGTAAAAAGGGTATTTTTTCTTTCTTTTTTTTCTAAGGTGTTTCGGGTTAAGGTGGGCGTCAAATTACAACAAAAAACTTGTTTCGCCTGTATTTTTGATATAAAATTAAGTTTTTCTGCATTTTACCCACTGTTGTGACTCTATCCGGATGGTACAGAACTTTATCACAGGGTTCGATGTCGTATAACAGTGGTCTTAGCTCCTCTTGATGTTGTTGTACAATTCCCTGTCTTTCTTTTTCTTTTCTTATCTGTAACATTTTGTGTGAAGGTAACTCTCACATACCGGCAGCTCAAATTAATGTATCTTGCGGTAAATCGAGAGTTACCTTAGGAACAGGGTATGTCTTTTTCTTGCTGGACTTTACTGGTGTTGGTGTTACATCATGCGGTTACATCATATTCTTTCTTCGTTGTTCTTTTCGGCCCAAGCTTTTAACTCTGTCCTCATCTCAGTGTTACGCCTATCGGTGTTTTTCACCTGGCTCATGGTCTCTCCGGTCTCCACTGTTTGTGATGACCCTGTTACTTCCAAATCAGAGGCAGTATCAGATGTCGTGTCGTTGTTATCAGCTTCGTCTTAACCGTCGTCGCTATGTACATTGACAGGTGAATGTCGTTCTGCATTTTGACCTCCCTGCTTCTTCCTCTCGATAGAAACTCTGTATCGACAATTGATTCCTTTCCACCTGCCTTTTGACGACTTCTTTCAGTGCAGACCATTATACTCTGGTCTTACAACGTCTGCCAACTATGTACTGCCTTGTCTCCATCTAAGGAGAAGCTTGAAGTTTCCATTCAAACAAGACACCGAAGCCCCAATTGGCGGATTGTTTCTCCAAGATGCGCTAGACAGTAAACATACAAAGTCAGCGTTATCATTCATTATTGCGGCTCGCCAGTTATGTTTATACCACGGCTGACAGTATTAAAATGTTGAGAGTTTTATGACTTGACTAATAAAGGTAATAATAATCTGAAATTTTCTAAAAACACCAACAACAGAGAGGAAAAAGGGAAATGAGCAGGAGTTTGAATAACCTTTTCATTCTACAGGTCAATGGATAGTAACTGAGTGTGTTAAAAATCAATATTACTTGTACTTATTAGCTTATATGAACAAAAGGTCATTGTGAGCTATTGACATACCTTTGATGTCCGTCGTCCGTAAGCTTCTTTCTAATTTTCATCATCTGCTCTGAAACTATGGTATTTGTACTTATTTTCGCGGTGTACTTATTTTCACGAGTTTCGCTGTTAACACTTTTCCGCGAAAATAAATACACGCGAATACGTATAAATATGCGTAATTAGTAGTATAAAGCATAAGTCTCATGACGATACCGAGAAATAAAATACCAGCGAACTTATATGCAGACGGAAATCCGCGAAAAAAAGTACAATTACAGTTTGAAATTGGATTGAACTAGACTGTACAGGTATTGAATGTCCTTTGTAGAAATCGCTTTCGATAAAAATATGACCATCAGCGTGGAACGTAACTTAACATTGCATAATCCTTATGGGAAAAACATTTTCATCATCTGACCTGAAACATTTGACGCAAATTTAACGAAATAGTACTGCAATAATGATTGTAGAGTCCATCACATACAATTGACCATTTCAAGCTTATTGCAGCGACTTAGGATCGGGCGCAATTTTTGAGATACTCCTTAGTTTTTAAACAAAATTTTGTTAAATTTAGATATTGCAAATTTCAAAATAGTCTTTGCTTACAATTCAAGTGCTGTCCAATTATTCCGATTCATACTCTACCATCAACCAGTGAAGCTGTCCCATATCATAGCATATAAGTTCGTACCTTCAGTCTCAAACATTGATCGTTAGAAATGAATTAGACAATTGTAATTATGGATGGTTTTTAAAAATGAGTCATTAATGCCTATAAAGTTGACTAAACAATCAGCTCCAAAGAAACTTCGTTGTAAGTATATAAAGCCAACTGAAACACGCGCGTATTTACCCCAAAATATGTTTATGACCATCAAAAAGGTTGTTGAATTCTCTAAATTGAAGACAGACTTTATCGAAGTGTATTTGAAGTTATTTGGCGGGTCTTGTCTGTTGAACTGAAATGCATTTATTTGATTTTTTTATTTGATTAATTGATTTTCCAGTTCTCAGCGATTTTTGTCTTAAAATTTAGATTTAACCCCAAAATTTACACAACTTTTACCATGATATATGTTATTCTGTTCTTAAAATGTCATTTACATGTTTCTTTACCCCTTTTAGGGTAATTCGTCAGTTTTCGATTCAGTTTCGTTATAAAACGTATTTCCAGTTTTCAGCGTTTTTTTTTTTCTGAAAATGTGGATTTTACCCCGAAATTTACACAACTTTTACCAAAATATATGTTATTCTGTTCTTAAAATATCATTTACATGGTTCTTTGCCTTTTTACCTAAAAAAATTCCGTCAGTTTTCTATTCTATTTCGTTATATTATGAATTTCCAGTTTTTAGCGATTTATCGCAAAAAAACTGGATTTTTAACCCAAAAATGAAGAAAAACTGGCCGATCGATTTTTGTCGATTTTTAATATGATCACAAGGATGTATCAGAGAATCAATTTTTACCAGGAAAACTTTTGTTGCAATTAGTTTGACGTTCGGTGAATTTTCAAGCTACATTGTAGATTGACTGGACTACAGAGTACAACGAAATTTGAGATGAAGTCCGTTTCATTTTTTTTATCTTTTTATTTTTAATTTGAAGTACAAGTCAAAATACTTTGACTTTTGATTCCATGAAATCCATGAACTCAAGTGGTCAAGTCCAAAGTACTCTCAAAATAAGGACAAAGTCCCGAGTCCAAAAAGGGGTAACAGACGGGTTATACCCTCAACTTAAACACGTAAATAATAAAACCTCTAACATCTCGTCCTATAAATTTTCAAATGTTATAAACTAGGGCAGCGAGCACCCCTTGACCCATCTTTCAAAATTACGTATTGTCATATTCTCTCCTTTCAAGAGTGTGGTCATGGAGTTAGTAGTCTACCTGTTTTGGGTTTTATTCGTATGTTTACTATACTATAGGGAAACGGGACAGATAAATGGGTACCCATAAACCGGTTTAACCCTACCACTGGGTTTTGCTAGTGCCGGTACCAAGTCCGGCTGTCCCGAGTTTCTATCGTTGTTTACGTTTATCTTATTTGTGTTTTTCCTGTGTAGTTCCCTAGTAGATTGAGGCATGTAATTATAATTTTCAGCCATTGTAGGTGTTTCCTGTTGTCCCTTTTATTTCAAGCCTCTTTTTTTAACATTTGCAATTTTTTTTTAACTCGATGTGACAAATTTCATAATCGCCTTAGTTCTTGTTGAAGAAATGATTTCTCTCACAAGACATTTCATTATTAAGCACTTTATTGGTTGAAATTCAATCATGACGTCAAATTTGTTTGCACTTTTCCTTCATGATGATATGATAAAAAGGGACCATACTTGCTGACGTTATGCCCAAAAAACACTTGCATTTGAATTGGATAAGCAGAAAAAATGTCATGTTTTTGTCAATTATCAGGAAAGCGAAATCCAAAACTGAATCTCGTCATTTCTTAACTCACGATTGTTAATTTTTTGAATATTTAATTCATTCGGCATGCCTCGCGCTTTAAAAAATTTTTAATTTAACTATCTCAATTTAACTATGAAACATGACGATGGAAAGGTATTGGATAATCCAAATTATTACATACTTAGCGAAGATATATTCTGATTTGCATATGTAATATAGCCGGAAGTAAACAGTCCATATCATATACCCAGTCTGATATGGCCATATCAGACCGCCTCGTTCTGAAATATCCATATCAGACCGGTGATATGGCTATTTTGGTCCGGGTGTGATGATAACTTCTAATTGGAAGTATATAATAAACAGATTAAGACATGGCCTTTTCCATATCAGCACGGTTATCATCTCTCGACCAATATGCTGATATTGCCATTAAGGCCATGTATTAATCTCTATTAATTATATAGATAGCGGTGATTTATCGAGTTTTCTCGGTCAAATAAATGTCATATTGTCACCGATGAAAATAAGGATTTCTAGTCACCGGATGGCGTCTTAATGAGGCGACGTTGCAATATCCCTTCAATGCCGTCTTCCAAGTAAACAACTGGCGTACTGAAATGAAAAAATAATTCGCATCTAAAATATCGGTTTTTAAGTAGAAAATCTCTATAAGGAAAAGCATAACTAATCGACCATCGTGAATATCAATAAAAATGTCACCCGTGTCGATGAAAGCAGTTTATTAAACTCGTTGCGGAACAACTGCGTTGTTCGGCTCTCGTGACATTTTTATTGATATTCACGACGGTCAATTAGTTATACTATAACTAGTTCATATTGCAACGAGGAATAATAACGTTCATATATATGCATTCTGTTTTGTTTGGAAATCGGTGTTTGATTGGTTATATATCATTCGGTCACTGTGCTTCATCGCATAAGCATGCGACTCCTTTGCAACGACAAATGTAAATAAACCAAGACGGCTTAAATCTAGACAAAAAATGGTGCACCATCCAAGATTTTTCATAAAAAAAAATCTTGCATTAATACTTGCATTTTATTTACGGAATGAAGTTATATGTATTGAATGCCATTATTTGTATATTTTTTTTTTTGAAAAGCGTATACCGCGCCCACTTTACACTTGAAACGAAAGCATTTCATTCAACACTGCTACGGACGTGACACCCGTTTATACTCAAATATTTTGGTATATGGATTTCATATATTTTGGTATATAGATTTCTATATATTTTGGTTTTATCTGCACTGAAGAGACATAAGCCGTCGAAATGCGCATATGCAGAATCAAAATTAACAGCAACTTCGGTATTTTGTTATAAAACTATAAAACCTTGCATTTAATTCATAAATTCATTCTGCCTTGTGTGGAAATCAGTGTATTTGATTGGTTTAGAGTACTTTCGATACTTCCATAACTTCCGGCACTACGCTTTATCGGTAAATAACAGGACACCAGCAAGCGACTCCTTCACAAAGACAAAAATAAACAAAGAATTTAGAGTAATGTAGAAAAAGGAATGGTGCACGATCCACGATATTAATTAAATAATCCTGCTCTAGCACTTGAGGAATGTTGTTATAAATATGAAATGTAATATTTTGTAGTTTTATTGTCGTGTTAAATCGTGGACCGGGTGTACATTTCAAACATGTGCTAAAACTTCAAAAGATTGCATCGGTACCAATGCCTTTTTTTAAACATTCTCTACTCCAAATTAACAATTTGAATGATGAAATTTTGTCATTATACATAAGATACAATATACTTTAGCTTCAAATTCTTGGTAAAAATTTTGTCATTATAAAATTATTCTATCTGGCTGGAGGAATGGAAGATTATTTAATCCCATACCAAACTACATGATTCTACTCCATTTGATTGTAGGGTACAATTTTTCATTATGTTTGATGTTTTATTAAAGTTGTGAAAAAAGTCATAAAAAGTGTAATGATAAAGAGATAAAGATTGATTGCTTACAGAGCTCAATATCTGTAAATTGATAAAATCTTGTAAATACTCCCTTTCGTTATTAGTTTGCGTTTTACAAATGTATTTAACAATCTAACAAATAATACAATTATCTAAAAATGAAATAACTTTTGTAAGTAATGTACTTTAGCTTCAAATTCTTGGTAAAAATTTTGTCATTATAAAATTATTCTATCTGTCTGGAGGAATGGAAGATTAATCCATACCAAACTACATGATTCTACTCCATTTGATTGTAGGGTACAATTTTTCATTATGTTTGATGTTTTATTAAAGTTGTGAAAAAGTCATAAAAAGTGTAATAAAAAAAAGATAAAGAGATAAAGATTGATTGCTTACAGAGCTCAATATCTGTAAATTGATAAAATCTTGTAAATACTCCCTTTCGTTATTAGTTTGCATTTTACAAATGTATTTAACAATCTAACAAATAATACAATTATCTAAAAATGAAATAACTTTTGTAAGTATTACATATCTATTTGTTTTTAATTACTCTGTAATTACGTTTTAAAATTTTGCATTGTATTCAATAATTCGAAATGAGCTACAATATTTATAAGTAAATTTGAAACTTCCTGGTTAAGATGATTAAGAAATGAACACAGTTGCAAGTATGTTGAAGAGGAAAAGTAGAATTCTTTATAGCTTATTTGTTTTAATGTTCTATTTGTGGATTTGTAATAGTGAGGATAGATAGTGACCTAATAAATTACTCATTATATATTTCAGTGCGCCTCTGCTTGTGGACTGTTAGTCCCAAGGGTATTAAAAAAACAGACACTAGTACTTCGATGCTGACCGGCCGATGGCTGATTTAATTACAACTTGCTATCTATGCTTTTTGAAGACGGACCAGTCGAGCCACAAAACAGAAATAGGGGCTACTGCATTATCTGGATTTTGAAATTTGGCTGAAAACAAAGGAGTATATCCTTGTTGCATAGCTCTATCCTAAGCTTATTTTGCATTATCATTTAAAACTTATTCCAATTTAAATTTACAATACCGATGATCTTCCAAATGTTATGATTTGATCTGCACTGAAGAGACATAAGTTGCACAGAGACTTAAGTTGTAACGAAGTTGAACTCGGCTATTGGTTTGGTGGTCCGGGCGTGCGGGTTGGCGGGCCGGCGTGCGGGCGGGCGTGCGGGCGGATATCAAACAGTGGTTTTCGGATGATAACTCAAAAAGTTTACATCCAATTAAAATGAAACTTTGATATATTGTTGGGTATCAAGAGGGGAGGAACCCTATCGATTTTGGAGAAAGTAGGTCAAAGGTCAAGGTCATGGTGACCAAAATAGACTGAAAATTTCAGAAACATTTGGGTTCTGGATGATAACTCAAAAAGTTTACATCCATTGAAATGAAACTTGGATATATTGTTGGATACCAGGAGGGGCTGAACCCTATCGAATTTGGAGAAAATAGGTCAAAGGTCATGGTCAGTGAGGGTCACAGTGACTGAAAATAGTTTAATATATTGAAATGTTAAGACATGAAACTAGAAAATGGCCATCTTGAATTCTTAGAATTTTGGATATTAGGTAGGAAAGATAATAAATAGACAATTTTAGAAATATTTGGGTATTTACATTAACTTGGTCACATAACATTTGATGTTGCAACTCGGCTTGTGCACCTTGGTGCCATTTAGATTTTATTTACAGTTTCTTTGGTATTTTATTGTTTTCGAACGAAAATATGCACAGCTTGGGATAAATAATTTATCGGATCTCCTGATGTTACTCTGTACTTTTAGAGTTCACACTGTCATTGTTTTAGTTTTAGTGTAATATTTGTAATGTTTGTGTGTTTTGTGGGAGTGTAGTGTCTTTGATCTTCCTTCTTCTTGTGTTCTTGCTTTTGCTTTGATTCTGGACTTTGATTGTTGTAAACTTGTGCTTTGTTCCTTTGACATTCTATTGCCAATGCTTTTCATAAATAAATGAACGACATTTTTGTAAAAATTGCCAAACTAGTGTATTATTCTACAATACAAATTGTGTATTTTTCTGACGGCTCCGACAGGTTAGTTTTACAAAACTTCTCCGAGGACGACAGAAACGATCCCAGTCCCATGGCGAAATTTGTAAAATTTCTCTATCCTTCGTAGTCGTACTTTGACGTTAACAATAGCGTAACGTCACAGAACCTTTTGCAAGTGCTCGGTGCTTGCCGCGAATAGTAGAAGATTCCGCATGGAACTAGTTTTTTTTTTTTTTTGGCGGGGGGGGGGTAATAGGGGAGGGGGTATTTCCTATTATTTATGATTAATATTTCCATCTTAAAATACACTAATAATTACACTAATATACTTATATTTCAACAAAAGGAAGCATTTTGAAAAGGGTCGCAATTGCAATGTGTGAAAGATGCAAAAAGCTAATGTTACATGCTTGGAACTTGGAATGCAAATCCTCTTTTTACTAAATTCTTGGATGATCGATAAAAGTCTGGACATTCTGTTGGACAGGATGTCTATTTTTGCTTATAGTGAAAGAAACAAAACAAAACAACGCGGTGGATGAATCATATCATTTAATATTATCGTTTTATCGTCAACTGAATTGAAAATTGAATAACGGGAATAACTTGTCTTCAGCGCATTTCAACTGCCAGAGACGCACCGATGCATATACTTGCTAGCACAAGAATAGGGCATACATATTCTTGAACAAAACTCATGAAAACGTAGCAGTATAGGAGACTGCACACTCTAAATTTGTCTGTTCTTGTACAGAACTTGAACCCAGGTCTAAGCCAAAGCGTGTTGATTTGTTGTCTTTTTATTATTTTTTTTCGTTTGTTAAAATAGTTCACCAGTAGATTCAAATAATTTTACTTTTAGTTTATAAAATCAAAGAAAAGGAACATGACATGTACAGCTTGTGGAAAGTAGAATATCAAACATTGAATTGAGCTATAGCTATCAGTAGAAAAAAAAAACATGAATATTATTCGATCCATGCATGCATTGTTAATATTTTCCCACCAATTTACATTCTAAGAAATCCGCCTACTGATTTTGTAAACGGTTAGTTATATAGATAGAGATTTAAATAGTTAACCCTTTTACTGGCCATTTGTACCCCTTGCACTTGAACTTCACTTATTTGTTTGTTGCTATTTAAGGTCTACCCGAGAACCTTCTCGGTAGACCTGATAGTATTTCTTCTGATTATTATTATTATTTTTTTCCGCCAACTTTTAACCTCTTTGGCCCAAAACTGTACGCGACATGTCGAATTGAGCTTTCGCACAAAATACCGGGCAGACATAAACTTTTCGCAGTCGAGGGCCACATTCGGAATTTTGTTCCGTTACGGAGTTCTTCCCCTTCTCACTAAATACCTTGTGATCACTTAAACTCGAAAACCGTAAATGATAGCTGATGAAGTGTAATGGGGAATATGTTCGTTAGGTCATGACGGAACTTCATTACATTTAGTCCGAAACCGTGCGGTATACTTTTTT
>MJUU01036703.1:43901-121419 GCA_002080025.1 Modiolus philippinarum | reverse complement strand
TGCCATAAAAGTCCTTAGCAACCATAGGCAAAAAGTTTCGTAATGTTGTAAAGAGGAAATGAGTCCAAAATTTTTGGACCAACCGCTATGGACCTAGGGTCCGTAAACTGTTTTTCGGGGTCCGAAATAGAGGTTTTTTTGCTTATATCTCAGAAACAGTAAGAGATAGACAGAAACTTAAAAAGCAAAAATGTTCAGTTTAATATGACCTATAAAATGACATCAAGGAAAAAATTCCAAGTCCTTAGCAACATAATGAAATCCTTAGCAACCATATATTTTTATAGTATATCTTGGAAACTGTGATAGATAGTTGATAACATGTAATAAATAAAATGTGTATTTTATCAAGATCTACATTTAATATATTGGGTCAAAAATTATTGGACCAAGCGTTACGGACTTAGGATACGAAAACTGTTTTCCGGGTCCAAAATTGAGGTTTCTTGCTTATATCTCAAAAACTGTAAGAGATAGAAAAAAACTTTGAATTGCGAAAATGTTCGACTTTATATTACCTACAATATCACATTAAAATCAAAGTTCAAAGTCCTTAGCAACACAATGAAATCCTTAGCAACCATAGATTTTTTTCGTGATAAATGATTTAGCCCGTAAACCGAAAGAGATGGCTAATGACATGTTATGGGGAAAATGTTCAGTTTACAAAATACAACTTTGTTAACGATTTAAATTTTTTTGTTCAATGATTTAACTCATAAACTGTAAGAGATGGCTGATGACATGTAATGAAGAAAATCTCTCTTGTTTCATCAAGCCAAAACACTTATTACGAGACTTTGCTAAAAATTTTCTTCGGGTAGACCTACATTTGTTCTCTGAACAAATGACTTATATTTATTAATTTTTTTTTTTTTGCTCTTCTTTAATTTGTTGATTTCTCTATTTAATTCTTTAAATTAATTTTAATTTTTCTGTTTTTTGTTCTGCTTGCTTGTTTGTTTTTAATTGGAAAACGTGGATTATTTTGCCGTTCTAAAACTGATATTATAAAACTTAAGAAATACTTCCTTGGTGTGTGTATCTGCTTAAATTTGAATTATTGAATTTCAAAATGTGTTGAGGGGATCGAAAAGTCCTGCTCAACAAGTTGGTTGAATGAATTTTCGAACAAATTATGGCTCTTTACTGTGTTCGAAGAAGCGTATCCGACCCGAATAGATCAGTCTTGGATGTCACTCTCTTATGTTATGTTTTTCGAAGAGTCAGTATATCGGTACCTTTGTGTAACCTCTAAGTGAAACCGTCTACATAGAGTTTTGATCAGGTAGCGACACAATTCTCCCTAGAATTGTATTCGTTCTCTCTAAAAGTAATTGCAATTTCTACAATCTCGTGAGATCACTCACCAATGATCAAGTTCTCTGTAGGTAGACATAATGATGACCGGATCAATCGGCCGATGATCGAAATAATCAAAATAACAAGGCTGTATCGTGTGAACGAATTATAAAAAAAAAACAGTTTGTTGCAGCAGATAAAAAGGGCAGGGTCGGATCTAGGATTTAAATAAGAGGGGAAAATCCCAAAAATTGTATGAAAGCCGCCGAACTGATAGAAGCGAAAACTTTTGTGCAATTGTTTCCTTTTATTTGAAACTCCTATAGATATTCCGTTTTCAAGATAACGCTAATATAAGATATGTTAAATTACGGATGTACGGAAAGTCAAAACAGAATCCCTACAACTATTTAATTTTCTTTCTCGGTTAAAGAAGGGAGTACGAGCCCTACGCCCATCCGTATCAACCGTCCCTGAAAAGAAGATTTATTTTTGCATATGAAAAAAAAAAATCCTTCCACCCAAAGTAAAAAAAAAAGAAATACTAGATTATGTCAACAAACGATATTCTTTTAATTGGGCGATAGAAATTTACACCGAACTATACACGAACAATTGTGAAAAGGAAAATGCTCTACACCCCTGGTTATATCTGTATGCATTTTTTTTTTCGTATTATACATAGTTTAATACTACTTTGTTGTTTCAGAGAAATCCCGGATTCCTGAACATGTGTTTTTAGTTCAGGATCGCGATATATTTCGTTTTCTCAAAAAGTTGATGAGTGTAATCCGCTTCGAAAAAATATATATGATAAATTAAACCACAAAATCAAGACTGCAACGGGGTTCCCGAATCAAAATAATACCTATTTTCCAACCTTTGAAAATGACTATAGGGATTTCACTTACTTGAAATGGATATCGGATTTTTTCTAACTTTACATTGACCAAACTAGGCACCCGAATATCGTAATCTGAAAGCAATGTGTTTGCCTCTTAAAAACAAATAGTTTCCGGAAATGATTGTTGGTCAACATGTTCCTACTTTTATGTTTCATTTATACATGTACTTTGAGTATTCAAGATAACAGAATAACAGTTTGTTTTACTTTTAGTGAAGGTGGTACAGGTTTGTTTTCGTGAAAATGGTTGTCCGTTTATTTTATTTATTTATTTTATCTATTTTAATTTTTTTTTTGTTTTTTTTTGGTTTTTTTTACTGCTTTTTGTAATAATTCACGTGATGCCAACTTTGTTATGTAATTTCAAATATGAGGCTTACCAAAGGCTCGTTTATTATACTTTGAAATTTATATAACTCTAGGTAATGAGGGTGAATCATAAGAGAGATTTTTATTGGAGATTTAACGCATTTTCCAACTCATTAATATAATATACTTTATCACACACTTAGAGAAGATATATTTGTTTTGCATATGTAACACAGCAGGAGGATAACGATCCATATCACATACCCAGTCTGATATGGCCATATTAGACCGCCTCGTTCTGAAATATCCATATCAGCCCGGTGATATGGCTATTTTGGCCCCGATGTGATGATAACTCCTAATTGGAAGTACAGTTGATTCTCGTTGTCTCGAACTCGGATGACTCGAAATTTCGGATGAGTCGAAATTTTTGTTAGGTCCCGAACTTTACTTCCTTTGATTACATGCAATTTTACTCCTCTTGTGTTGAAATCGGAAGAGTCGAAATTATGGTTGAGTCGAAGTAAAATTCTTGTCCCTTGGTTATGAAAAACTTTATTTGTGTATTCGTTACCTCGAACTGTCAAAATTGAGATGTCAAAACAAATAAACGGAAAATAATTTTATCATCAGATAGCTTCAGGTAACTAATTTCCGGTCATTGACCACAAATTATGACATGATTACCTCGGCGTGGCATCTAAACAATTAAAATTTTAACGCCTGTAATTTAAGTTTTATTAATTATTTGTTGATGTTTACATAGTACATAATCAATAATCTGTCAATCTAATGGATGACAAATGTTGGGGTTTGTCTAAGTAAATGATAGTAATCCGGGAAGCGCACGTTTATCGTCAGGTCGTTTTATCTTTTGTATCGAATGTCGGTAAAAATCAAAAGCAAAAGAATGAAATATTAAATTTAAGATATTATATGAACATTAAAATTTATTTATTCCGATTGCATGTACATCGTTTTTCTTATCATAAACACTCTACCGGATATTCCATACTTGTTTTAGCTTTTCCGATTTGTCATTTCGAGTTACTTCCCTTCCAATGTTAACAGATTCCGATGAGTCGAACCTCGGCTGTCTCTAAGTTATTTAATTGTCCGAATGAATTCGAGATAACGAGAGTTGACTATATATTATAAACAGATTAATACATGACCTTGGTTATCATCCCTCCGCTGACGCCTCGGGCTGATATGGGAGTCTCGGAATGATAACCGTGCTGATATGGAAAAGGCCATGTGTTAATCTCTATTTATCTAATGATATGTCGAGTTTAAACCGGTTTTGACCCGTATGTTTTCAACGTATGTTGAATAAAGCCCCTTGCTGTTTCCCACAATTCATGGTGTTTATCATTCGATTTGATCATTAGTGAAAAAGATTAAACCACTTTATCCCGATTATTACTATATTTTATCCACTCTCGATAGTTAAATTTTAATATTTTAAAATGCTCAGCAAGCCTCGTAATTAAAATTTAAAATTGAACTATCTCTAGTGGATAAAATATGGTAATGAACGGTATTTCGTGGTGTTATCTTTATTTTTAAATTAATCTATTCCAATTAACGTTTGTCAGTTTTTATTGATATGCACAAGTGCTAAGAGATTTCTTTGAAAAATGAAACAATAAAATTCATTATTTGAAAAACAAAATCTACCGTGGAAGTGAATTAATAAAATTTGAAGTTGTTACTTTAATCTGCAATATTGAGGCTTTGTCTTTATATTTACTACCCGAATTTCAGTGAAATGGAGTTATAGTACGGTGAATTTTGGGCAGGGAATAACTAAATACCGAAGTTACTGTGAATTTACTTTCTGCATATGCGCATTTCGAGGAATTTTTTGCGGAGAAAAATCGCAACAGTTTATGTACCCAATTACCCCTTTCTTTTGAAAATACATGCATCGTATACAATTCAAAATGTGCCATATACGTTAATTTTCATACCAATAAAATTTCAATATCTATACTTGAATCATGCTAAATGTGAAGCACTTTGATCGAACACTTTTTAAATTATAGCCTTCGGAAGTCGATGTATTACAGGACGTTGTGAACGTTCATTCTATAGCAGTGCTCGGCACGCATTTTGGAACGCAAAAAAAAAATGCGACGTCATAGTATTCAATTTTTGACGTCTACTAAAAATAAACAATGGTTAAAAAGTGGCCCTGTGGCACTGAACGTAGTATGAAAAAAGCGGCCCAAAAGTGGTCCTTGGCACAAAGATAGTTAATAATAACGTTATTGACTACTTTTAATACCTCTTCACAATATACAGAATAATATGATCTTGCATAAGGTCAGATTAAAGATCGGGATTTCTCACATTTGAGTCAAGCCAGTACCCATTTTTAGCCGCTTGAGATATCCTTTTCTCACCCTACCTGTACTGCTTTATATGTAGCCAATAGCTGGGTGAGATTTTTCCGTCTCACCCAACCGCCTGGGTGAGAACACCTACACGATCTTTTTCCCGCGGTTTTCGTTTCCGCTTGACATTCAAATTACACTTGTCTTCTGGTTTTTTTCTTTTTAGATAAGCACATTTCAAACAACGTCGACCTAGAAAACTGTGTTTTTGATTCTTGAAACCTATTACATGTGCCAGATAATTCTGAAAATAACGTAATATTCAACATTCAAAAATCCCGCTCGAATCTTATTACGTCATAAAAAGGGGACGTAAGTGCAAGATTTAGAAATCTCAGACACCCTCGGGTAAGATTTCAATGGTTTTCTGACTCGGCAAGCCTCGTCATAGAAATATTAAAATCTTACCCTTGGGTGTCTGAGATTTCTCGATCTTGCACTTTCAATGGTGTTAGATTGTATTAATCTTTCAAAAGTGTGAGAAATTTCGTTTTTTCTCGAGTGGGGCGAAGCGGAACGAGAGGAAGAGACGTACAGTTGTAGAATTTCTAACACGAGTGAAAGATATCTCGATCTTTAAGTTTGATCTTATGCAAGTGCCTATTTCTTCCGTAAAAAGCGAAAAGAAACGTCTTGAAACCTTTACTGATTGAACAACGTTGTCGCAATTTGAGTATTCTTTACATTGTGACGTCAGGTGTTTTAGTACGTTAAGTCATGGATCACAAAAAAATACGCGTCTGGTTGGTCATTTACCGATGTAAGTAAGTTAGTAAGTGAATGTTTTATTTATAGAGAGGGTGACTCAATTAGAACTTGTCTAATTTTCATTGAGGTCCTCTTATAAACATACAAAAATATCAATAATGCAAATATAAAATACAATAATATACATAATATCATATTATAATATTAATTCAGTAAACTTCATTTGACCACTGGAAAGTCTCCAGTGTCCACCAAATAAGAAAAACAAGATGGCGTAAATGATTCCAGGTTTTTACATGTTTTAATACAAAATGGTAGATTATTTCATAACTTGACTGCCGAGTAATTGAAAGATCTTTTATAAAAAATTGTATTTGATCTCGACAAAAACAAGTCATTTTTTGAAGCAGATCTGAAGTGATAATTTTGAGATTCGTCGTTTGTAGATATAAATAAATATTCAGGAACAAGTCTATTTACTATTTTATACATTAGAATACATTTTTGATAATTTACTCTATTTGTAAAAGATAACCATTTCAACGATGAAAACATTAAATTGGATGGAAATGACATATCACAATCAAGTATAATTCTTGCAGCCCGTTTTTGAAGCTTTAAAATTCTATCAGAATATTTTTTAGGTATACTTCCCCAAACAGTACTACAGTAATCTATGTATGGTAATATATTACTATTGTAGAAGAGCTGTTACATGTGCTGGGAGATATTCTTTGATTTTATACAAAAGAGATATTTAAGATGATATTATCTTACATATTCGATTTACATGTTCTTCCCAGCTTAAATTTTCATCTACGTATACACCAAGTAATTTGAATGAATTAACATTTTCAAGAGTGTTTTCATTTATTTGAATATCCAACCCTGGTAACTTGGCAAGTTTTTGTTTTTAGCCAAGAGCCATACACTTAGTTTTTTGTGCATTTATTTTCATGCTATTATTCTGGCACCATTTTTCGATATTCTTAATATCATTTTGTAAAGTATCATTTATATATGTTTTTATCATGACAATGTAGAGTTGAATCATCTGCATATAAATCCAAATAAGATTTTTCAACATAAAGGGGCAAGTCATTGATATGAATTATGAATAAAAGAGGCCCAAGAACTGACCCCTGAGGAACACGATATATTATTTTATTTCTATTAGATTTGATATTGCCAAAATGAATTTCTTGTTGTCTATGACTTAAATATGACTTTAACCACTCCAATGCCTTTTTCCCAACGTTATAGAGTTTAAGGTTATCTTACAATATGACATGATTAGCAAGATCAAAAGCTTTACTAAAATCTATAAATACAATGTCAACTATTTCACCATCATCAAGATGTTTTAACCATTCATCTACTCCTTTTTTAGAGCAGTCTGACACGAATAAACAGGACGAAAACCTGATTGTGCTATATGCAGTAATTTGTTACAATTTAAGAACTCATATACGTGTAGCTGGGAACAAATATGTCTTTCAAAAATTTTAGAAATGGTACATAAAACAGAAATAGGGCGATAATTTGAAGGAATATCCTTTGCACCTCCTTTAAATATGAGGGACACTCTAGCATGCTTTAATGTGTCTGGAAAGCGACAGCTATTTATGCTTTTATTTATAAGGAATGTTAATGAAGGTGTTATTATTTCTGCACTTAATTTCAGTATTATTGGGCCAATTTCATCTAGACCTGCTGACTTATTTACATTTAAATGTTTTAATTGCTTGTAAACTTCGGTAATAGAAATAGGTTTTATTTTGAAAATTGCATTATCAGTTAATAATTTGCTATTACAGTTTTCAAGCAAAGTAAAATCCATAGATGAAACATCATCTCCAAAAAGTTTCTCAGCAACAGAAGTGAAGTTTGTTCATTGAAATCATTGTTTTCATATTCCATTTTAATTGGGAATACGTTTTCTAATTTAGGATTTAAATCTTTGATTCTAGTCCACAGCTCTTTGCTATTTTTAGCATTAGATATGGCATTTTGATAAAATTCCTTTTTGGCATCTTGTCTTATTCCGCCATGTCTTAAAATTATCCCACTCTTTTAAAGAATGGTACATATTTCTGTAACGAATTGCAGATTGCATTTCTTCATTGAACCATCCTGTTTGCTTATAAGACTTCACTCGTTTAATTCTTATAGGTGCATGTTTATTGATAACTTGTATAAAAAGTTCATACCACTTACTTAAAGCAGTATCAACATCACTTTCCATTTCAACGATATGAAACGGGGTTTGTGATAAATCAGACAGAAAGGCCTCTTCACTAAATCGTTTAAAACATCTATATTTTTTTTCTATGTGACTACCTCTTTTTTCTTTGACATTAATTTTTCGATTTATATATGTTGTGTACAAGTTGCAATTTTGTACATGTTATAACATGTACAAAATTTATATACTTGTTATAACTTGTATGGGCCAAAGATACAAGTTATAGCTTGTACAAATTTAAACGTACATGTTATAACATGTACAAAAATATAACAAATTTTGATTTTTACTTGTACAATAATCCTTGTACATTTTTTGTCGAAAGATGTGCAAATTTTCAACAGGGAATGAAACCATTATTAGATATTATAAATAATTATAAACCAAATATTAGAAAATAATAATCATATAATTGGTAACTTATTTGTTGCTCTAAGTTGTGGAAATAAAAATACACTAAGTTGCACACGACTTCAATTTTCCTGCATTTACACTTTCCTCCCTTGCAATCCTCCTTGATATACAATGCATGTGTTTCTGTCCGCCACTCAACGATAGTTTTTCCATCTGTCTTACATTACATTTGATCATCGGAACATCAGAAATGTCAAGTGCAGTAATTGCAGATCTTCAAATTAGTTTTACTAAGATACCCTTATTTTTCTCATCTCTGTCCCTATCTTAGATGAACCATGATCATTAATTTCGAGAATAATTCCCCTCATATCATAAATCAGTTACGTTGGACTCTTTAAGCCTTACAGAATTTTATGAATCTTTTGCGTTGGATAATGACAACAACACAGGCACCACTGCATTCATAATTGTAACCGAGACTGATAATGAACAATAAGTTTTAGAGTAAGATAAAGAAACAGCCGTTTCTAGCATCCGTTGACAAAAGAGACATAAGTTGTTGAAATGCGCCGCATATGCAGAAACTATATTTTGTAATTTGTTACCACTGCACCAGTGCCACTGTTAGAGGACCGTTAGTCCCAGAGGGTATTCACCGATCCAGTAGGCCAAAAAACCGATTTTATTTCAAATCTTGCAATATCTAGTAAGAAAATTTTGTTAAAAACCTATGGAGTATCTCCTTCTTGCATAGCTCTGTACTAAGCTGATTTTTGTTTTCCTATTTAGATCCTATTGGTAATTCGTTCTCTAACAGCATTTACACACATTTCGGTTCATTAATTTCCAAATGATTTGATTTGATCTGCACTGAAGAGATAGCATATTGAGTATATATTTCACAATTAATTCGTTACTGTAGAGCATGCAGTACATACAGTGACTTTGTGGAAAGAGCAAAAGCACTGTCACAAAAACTGCTGAGTCAGGGATATGTTCAGCCTTTGTTACTTTCGTCCCTTCAGAAATTCTATGGCCGTCACCACGACATCATAGATAGATATGAAATGTCAGTGTCACAAATAAAATCTGACATTTTCAGCTAGATTCGCGTCTTCCCTGATTTGACATTACCGGTTTTCACTTTACCCTGGATTGACCCACTGACAGTGTGACGGGTGCTGTGCAGAGAGCAGGACATGCTTACCCTTCCGGGGCACCTGATGTCACTGTTGTTTATTGAGAGGTCACACTGTTAGTGCTTTATTTTTTATTGTTGTATATGTAATGTTCGTGTATTTTGTGTGCACGTGGTGTCTTTGGTCTTCCGTCTTTTGGTGTTCTTGCTTTTGCCTTGTCTCTGGACTTTGATTTGTGTAATCTTGTGCTTTGTTCCTTCGGTATTCTACTGCCGTTGTTTTGGTCATACAAGTTATAACATGTACGGAAATTTTACAACCTGTACACAACATATTTATTGGGTAATGATCACTAGTTGCATATTTAGGAACGTAGGATTTGATTATATTTTCAGGGTTAGTTGTATAAAAATGATCAATAGAGTCTCTGATGTTTCACAGACACGCGTGGGACTATCAATCATTTGTGTTAAGTTAAATTGATCGACCAGATTTGTCCATTTTTCGTTTTCATTTTTCATTAAATCTATATTAAATCCCCCATCAAAATTACCTCTTTGCTCACTGAGATAGCTTGTTCAAGTTCATCTTCAAAAAGATCTAGCTGAGACTGAGTTGAGTCAGGTGGGCGATAAATAGTGCAAATAAGAAAAGGTTTAGATTTCACTAGAGTAACTTCAATCCACAATGTTTCCAATTCACTGATTCATAAATCTGGCCGCTGTTTAACTGATATGGAATTTCTGACATAAACTAAAATACACCTCCACCTTTATTGCAGCGGTATTTCCTATATATTTGGTATCCTGGTACACCACACTCCTCATCTCTTGTATCGGATTTCAAAAAAGTCTCAACTAAACCAGAAATGTCAATGAATTTGCTGTTTGTTTTAATAAGATGTCTTATTTCCTCAATCTTGGACAAAATATGTCTAACCGATGTGGACCGATGTAAGATGAGGTCACGTGCATCGATCTTACATGGGTCATCTCCCACTGTAAACCATCATTTACGAAAGAATACTTTAACTTTTCTTCAATGGTTCTTTTGATTTTACTTTTTTAGCATTTGCTGTCTTATCTAAGAATTGAATACAATATCATATAGTTTTATTGGAGAGTAGCACATTTTGAATGAAACGGGCTAGCGCTTCGTGTGAAAAATGTGTTAGGGTCCAAGCACGACGATAAAACTACAAAATATTGCATTCAATACTTATATCTATATTTCATAAATAAAATACAAGTGTTCACGCTAGATAACTTCATGAAAATCGTGGATATACAAATGTACTTCATTTCCTTTTTACGAAAGGATATGGAGTAAATGAACATGAGACCATAACACATATGTTAACTTCAACTGCAATAATTTTAATGAGCTGTATGGCCATTTCGGAAATTAATTCCTCATCAGCAGCACTAGAACCCAAACAAAGGAAATCCATTGTTTCAAAAAATGTTTAAATGTATTAAACCAAACGAAATCCGAATAATCAGTAATATCAAATATAGCTAAGGACAAAACTACGATGGAGGGAGTTAAACCTTAGGTTTTAGAATTTACATAAATTTAGATAATAGTAATTGAACAAAGTGTACACATGAGATATAATCTCATGTACAAGTACACCATATCTAAGAAAAATAAAGAGCATACATCTCTACCACGGGGAATTGTTTTACCAACTCCACACTGCAATAAAAGACATTTCGATATTACTCCAACGTCTTTGTTAACTTTTGTCGTTGTCAAGGAGTCGCGTGCTGACTGATAAAATGCTGTTACGGATATAATCGGAAGTACTCGTAACCAATCAAATACGAGGAGTTTCATACGAAACAGAATGAATAAAATTATTTAAAAAAATACAATCAAATGAGGTTCTCTGAACAGTTTTGTTCCATGGTTAAATCTTTTGGTGTTAATGTAATATGACTACTGAAATTAACGTCTTGTGAATAGCACATATGTGAACTTACTTTAACTTTGTTTTTTTTTACGTTAACTTTGTCTTTTGCTTTTTGAGTTTGTTCTTTTGTGCACTTCCTTGGTACATGGTGGCGTATGACTGTGCTTTTCGACCATTGTAGGTGTGTTCCCTGTTATTTTTTTATTTCATTTTTAATTTAACATTACATGTATTATTTTAAAGTTTCATGTTGGTACTGAAGTATTGAACGAATTTCAATGTAGAAAATGTACATCCTGTCAAGACTTCCATAATTCCAATATAACTTAAGATTCTTAGAATTGCATTTTAAAATCTAAAAATGAAAAAAAAACGGAAAAAACCCAAAACAAAAAACAACAATAAAATAATTATAAGGAAAGTACATGTACATCATTAAACGCTAGGTGGTCATGTGGTCAAATGTGTTTCATTGGAATTACAACTTCACCATGACAAGTGATGAACATTCATCTATCCAATTGGCGAAATTTTAATAAATATGCATGAAATGTAATCAGACCTGTCAAGTCTCACGCTTTCGGCGTGAGAGTCACGCTTTTCAAACATCAAATCACGCTCTCACGGTCGCCCATTTCAATGTCACGTTTTTTTTTTAAATTATCGAGAAAAATAGATTTCATATGCCTTTTCATAACAAGAAAATTCAGAAATAATTCATGGCAGGTATATGGTTATTGTCATTTAACCATTGGCTGTGCCTTTATATTCGAATTTAACCCAGAGCGTTAACGAGGGTTAAATTTACGAATATAAAGGCCCAACCCATTGTTAAATGACAATAACCATATACCTGCCATGAATTATTTCGATTCTAATATGACAGAAAATGGAGTTTTCCCGTTTCCATTGCTTAATGTGTCTATGACGTCACAATACACAATATGACGTTTTCAAACAGATGCAAGTTCAAAATCCAAATCGAAAGCAAAACAATATATACTATTCTAATATGGGAACAATGGAAACCATGACAACTAGCCATATGAAAATCTCCAATAACATTATGAGCGACTTCACAAGAGTCTTTACGCTGAAATTGACGACGTCACAATATGTTTTGTGCACAAAAACGTCAGTAAATCTGAAGTAATGGCTGTCGTTAACGTGTACACTATAGGTCCACTCAGATCATGAAATGTCATATTAGAATCGAAATAATTCATGTTCGCCGGTGGTTTGTAGTCGATTTACATATGGGTGTCCATTATTTTCGTTTATTTTACCCCTCGCTCCGCTACGCTACGCTCTGGGTAAAATATTTACGAAAATAATGGCCACCCATATGTAAATCTCCAACAAACCAAGTATACATTTAAGTATACATTTACATGTCTGAATGGCATAATTAAGTTAAAAAATGTTCTTAACATTTATTTCCTTCACAAAGTAAGACAAACAAAATAAAACGACAATTGTTCAGAGAACAATTGCAATGTCTTTCCCAGTACACGTAAACGTGTCAAGGACTACAAATCAAAACCGGTTCGTTGCAAGTTTTCGTTTAATTGGATCAAATGAAGATCTCGATGAGAGGAGTATTTTTGCAACAAAATGTTTTCATAGATTTTTTATCGTTTACGAGATATCGTGATAAAAATATTTCGAATGGCCGCCATATTGAAAATGGCGGACAAAATTTTTTTGACCAACTAGAAAATTAGATCTTCATGAGAGGAGTATTTTTGCAACACAATGTTTTCATACATTTTTATCGTTTCCGAGATATCGCGATAACAAAATTTCGAATGGCGGCCATTTTGAAAATGGCGGACGAAATTCTTTTATTTGACCAACCAGAAATGTAGATCTTTATGAGAGGAGTATTTTTGCAACACAATGTTTTCATAAAAATTTTATTGTTTCCGAGATATCGCGATAACAAAATTTCGAATGGCGGCCATTTTGAAAATGACGGATGAAAAAAAAAAATTGATCTCATATTTGTAATCAGGAACATGAAAGCTTACTGGAAACCAAATTTCATTGAAATCCGACAACTTTGAGAAATCGACATTTATCGGGGTCAAAAACGCGTAACCGTGCCCGCGAACCCAAAAATTTTTTTCGCATGACAAATCATCCTAAACATAAATGATATATCTCGACACGACTTCTTCAACAAGCTCTGCGGAAGAAAAAGAATAATAATAATAATAATTAAAAGGTCAATTGTTCATAGAACAATTGCAAGGTCTTTCACCAGTTTTCACCACGATTACATGTTAGAGTTTGTTTTTGTTTTCTATTTTTGTCAAAAAAGTTATGTAAACAAAAGTTTTTTGACAAACCATAAATGCAGATCTAAATGAAAGGAGTATTTTTGCCACACAATGTTTTCATAAATCTTTTATCGTTTCCAAGATATCGCGATAACAAAATTTCGAATGGTGGCCATTTTCAAAATGGTGGACGAAAACATTTTTTTTACTAACAATAAATGAAGATCTTCACGAGGGGAGTATTTTTGCAACACAATGTTTTCATAAATTTTTTATAGTTTCCGAGATATCGCGATAAAAATATTTCGAATGGCGGCCATTTTGAAAATGGCGGATGAAATTTTTTTTAACCAAGCAGAAATGTAGATCTTTATAAGAGGAGTATTTTTGCATCACAATGTTTTCATAAATTTTTTACCGTTTCTGAGATATCACGATAACAAAATTCCGAATGGCGGCCATTTTGAAAATGGCGGACGAATTTTTTTTTCACCAACCAGAAATGTAGATCTTTATGAGAGGAGTAATTTTGCAACATAATGTTTTCATAGATCTTTTATCGTTTCCCAGATATCGCGATAACAAAATTTCGAATGGCGGCCATTTTGAAAATGGCGGACGAAAATTTTTTTGTGACCAACCAGAAATATAGATCTTGATGAGAGGAGTAATTTTGCAACACAATGTTTTCATAAATTTTTTATCGTTTCCGAGATATCACGATGGCAAAATTTCGAATGGCGGCCATTTTGAAAATGGTGGACGAAATTTTTTTGTGACCAACCAGAAATGTAGATTTTTATGAAAGGAGTAATTTTGCAACACAATATTTTCATAAATTTTTTATCGTTTCCGAGATATCGCGATAACAAAATTTCGAATGGCGGCCATTTTGAAATCGCGGACGAAAAAATTTTTTTTTGACCAACCAGAAATGCAGATCTTTATGAGAGGAGTAATTTTGCAACACAATGATTTCATAAAATTTTTATCGTTTCCGAGATATCGCGATAACAAAGTTTCGAATGGCGGCCATTTTGAAAATGGCGGACGAACATTTTTTTTTGACCAGCCAAAAATGTAGATCTTTATAAGAGGAGTATTTGTGCAACACAATTTTTTCAAAAATTTTGTATCGTTTCCGAGATATCGCGATAACAAAATTTCGAATGGCGGCCATTTTGAAAATGGCGGACGAAAATTTTTTTGTGACCAACCAGAAATGTAGATCTTTATGAGAGGAGTATTTTTGCAACACAATGTTTTCATAAATTTTTTATCGTTTCCGAGATATCGCGATAACAAAATTTCGAATGGCGGCCATTTTCAAAAATTTGACCACAGATTTGTAATCAGGACCATACAGGGTACCTGGAAACCAAATTTTATCAAAATCGGATAACTTTAAGTAATTTGCATATTTAGGGGTCAAAAACGCGTAACCGGGGTCGCGACCCCAAATTTTTTTTTCGCATAACGAAACATCCTGATGATGAATGTGAAAGTTTCGCGTTTATTCGCGAAAAAAATATTTTTTAATCTACCAAAATGAGCTCAATGGGCTTTCGTATGAATGCAACATTTTCCCCACATCAGAATTTTGATATCGGTTACGGTTTTTGAGCAAACATGATAACAAGGTTTTCGGTCTTCGGGAAGATAACTGCGTTACTAAAAATAGATGGTTTCACAGGGTCAGTGGCTTCAACCCCTCACTAAGCCGAATAATATGACCAAGTATCGAATTGATATGTCGCGACACTTTTCCTGTTTTGGCCGCGGAAAAAAAGAATAATAATAATAATCAGAAGAAATACAATAAGGTCTTTCACATGTGGTGAAAGACCTTAATAATAATCAGAAGAAAAACAAGTGGGAAAGACCTTAATTAAAAACATTGTTGTTTTTTCACCCCGTTTACGCATATTCCTATACCATTTGCGAATGGTTATCGAGTATTATACTGGTTGACGATTAACAGAAGCCATATTAGAACCATAAATAAATGGTTGTTCTGCACATTCTTTCCTACTACTGGTTCATTTTCTACTAAAGTCCTGAAGTAACACATGTTTTAAATTTCAATGGAAATCACAGCCATGAAACCTAAAAGCATTTGTTTTCAAATCACTTAAAATGCTCTCAGAATGCACCATTTTGCGTCTCTTGAAAAAATCTTGTGGGTATTCCCCACATGCCCTCGGTCTCACTCTTGGAACCCAAAACCCCTTGACAGCTCTGTGTAATTATTTTGAACACGTTCGTGATGTTTAGGCTAATGAGGTACCTATCATCCATTTGATTAAGACTTGAAGACAACGTCCCACCATAATGATATCTGAATAAAATTTTTGGTCACTGTGCTTGATTTTTATAGAACTGCTGTTTTTGGTCATTTTGTATTCATCATTTTTTATGGAATCAACGGACAATCTGGATGACAATTTATATCAAAATTGAAATGAAACTTTTATGAAATTAACTAACAAAATTGTAGAGTTAATATGTCGAGGAGCGGTTATCTGTGTTATTTTACAAAGTTTAAGAATAAATATTTTTAATAAAAAACAGGAGTTAATTCGCGGCAACGTAAATGAAATATCGCATGTCAGATTCGTTATTCAGTTTTGTCTTTCAATTAGAAAAAAACTTATCACGGCGAACGAGATGTTATATATATAGCACCGCTCTTACGAATTAAAATATTAATTGCACGAAAACGTGCAATAAATATTTTAATGAGTAAGGCGGTGCTATATGTGATTTATAATATGACCAATGAAAAACGTTTTACAAAGAGTGCGTTAAATATGTTAAGGATTTTTTACATGAATGACAGGTAACAATCAACACAGCCCTAAACGTACAATTACCACGTGATTTAAAATGAATACACATTTCAAGAGGTACTGTTGCGTTGTAGTTTGTAAGGTAATTAGGTGTTTAATTTTTGGTTGTTTTTTATCTATTTACAATATTTACAAATTTCATTACCTTAAACTATATATAGTTCCTGATCACATTAAATGACAGAAAAAAGAAAAAAAAACAGTAATCTTTATAAATATTTACAAGCAAATAAGCATTAAGTTTATAATAATTCATAATTTTAGTTTCTTGATATTTGGGTTATTGGATGTGGTTTGTTTCCATTGATTTATCCACTTTTTACCCTTTTGGGGCCATTTAGGGCTTGCTACATGGTGTGAAGTTCCTCACTGTGTTGAAGACCGTACGGTGACCCCTAGATGCTTTGTTTTGGGTCGTTTTAACCTGGATATGGGATGTTGTCTCCTTGACATTTACCCCATTTCCTTTCTTTTTCATATTAAGAGTCCCCTGTCCTCAGTTCTAATGACTTTTTCAAGAAGGAACCTAATTTATTTAACTTGTGTTGGTGTTGATGGATTTAAAATAAATTTTTAAGTTTGTCTTCATCTGATAGATGCATAAAATCTTTATTTTTTGGAACATTGAAATTGGAAATACGACAGTCTGAGATAATTATTGGTCACGCAATATAATATGAAGTGTTGTTCATCTTCTACTACTTTATCACAGACGTACTTACCTAGTTTTGAGAAATATACTGCAACTGTTTTTTTCACCCGCTCAATTTAATAATTATCTCAAAATCCAAATTCAAACAACTATTTATTTGAAAAAAAAATCATAGTACCATCCCCATCCCCAGCAAACCAAATGCTGCTTTCACTCATGTATACATAATAGGTATTTTGTAGATCCAACACAAAACGTTTTTTTACATGTAAAGGGCACACAACAATAAGGGGACGACTATCTGATTTTTGGGGTTTTATTTGAAACAGAAAAAATGTTGCAATAACAAAAACATGATTTTTATGTGGCAATTTGCGAAAATAATTGTTTGAGATGGACATGAAAATAAATAATTTTTTAGGTAAAATCGCACCCCCCCCCCCCGATAAATCAAATGGTCGTCCCCTCATCTTTACATAATTAGTTTCTGCATTTTAATGAACATTTACATCGGTCAATAAAGTCCGATACCTTTTTTCTATTTGCTAGGGACTTCTGTCCATACTGAGTTTTAAGGTTCCCTTTTAGAAAGGACATTTTCAATGTGTGTTGTATCTTCAGAGCATATCCGTTCCTCGATAATAAAATACTAGTAACAGGAATTTCTCCTGTAAATAACTAAATTTGAATGGCAATTCTCTGTTTGGGAGGGGACACAGGTTGGAACAGAAGAATAAACATGCAAAATTTGACAATTTTGAATAAAAGACATGTATAAAAAGGAACATATAAAAATCATCTTTCTAACAAGGAAGGCCCGAGTAAAATTTCCATGCCATAGGCATTACAATAATAAAGACAATTAGCTGTTTACAATAATAAAAAAAACCAGGTGAATGTCATTGACTTCTGAATTTTCTGAAGGAGGAGTCAAGCAATGCATTATTATCTAATTTGCATGAATTTAATGCACTGAATTAAGCCCTCCTATCCCGTTGTATTTGTATTGTGTATAGGAACTGAACTTTTATACAGTGCAATAACTTCCAAATAGTGCAATTAATGCATTCTACACGGAATATCGGCCTTTAGAGCATTTGTAACGGTTAAATGTGTTATGTTGAGGGGTCATATTATAGTTCACAGTAAAGTACAAGCACCTGCATAGATAAATCACAGACTTTATGGGTTTTGGTCTCTGAAACGACAATTAGTTCTGAGAGTTGTTTATATAAACTTTGTATAGTTCAAACTGTCTGAGAATCTGTCATGCATCTGACTTTGTAACAGAGCAGTTGATATTATGTAGTTAAAGAATAAACATGTGAAAATTATATGCGATTGGATTATATTCATTCAATACTAGTTCCCTGTGTTGCTTAGAAATATAACAAAATGTGACTTAAAGAGACAAAGAACGTACACGCAACACGTGGTTGGAGAACCCGTTTAAATTTATACATGTATGTCGTACAATTTGAGATTAAGATCCAAAATGACTGACGAAAACGAACTTAAGGATCTAACAACAGCTTTAACAGGACAAGTTGACAATCTAAATCAAAGGGATGTCAGGAGAGTAAACATTACGAAAGTTTCAAACCAAGCATTAATGGACAGAGTGAACGAATGATGGCTACTATTAAAGAGATGTTGTAGAAATACATAGAAGATACAGCAGATTGGGATTGGGACAGATATACCATTTATTCAATTTGCGTATAACACGTCACCATCTGTTGATTCTACAGACTACACTCCGTTTTTTCTAGGGCATGGTCGACATCCGAAGTCATTCTTGGACACTCATTTACCTAACATGGACGTTAATGTTACAGCTAGAGAGTACATTACACAAACTTTAGAATGTATAGAAATAGCACGAGAGATAGCTCAAACAAACTTACAGGAGCACAAACAAGAAATGATTAAGAAGGCTAACCGTGATAAAGAACATTCTACTTTTAATGTAGGAGACATCGTTTACATGTACACTCCAGCTACTACACCGAGAAAATTAAGACGTCCGTGGACAGGACCGTTTTACATTGTTCAAAAACTTTCAAACATTCACGTCAAATTAAGAAGAAAAAGAGACGGGAAATTATTGAAAACACGCATAGAATTAAGCATGGTTATATTTGGACCGGAGAACCCCGTAATCAGAAACCGCCAGACAACGAATTACAAGCAATAGATATAACTGATGATGACATTCCCTTGGACAATTTTGAACCTAACGAAACTCCGAATAGTGATACTGTTCAAAGTCAGGAAACCATTGTTAACAATGACAATGAAAACACAAACAATTCAAATGACAAAGTGTTTGCTATTGAAAAGATTCTACAAAAAAAAAGTCCGTAATATTTGGAAATACCGTGTCAAATGGTTAGGGTATGATGCCAAAGACAATACATGGGTTGACTTTCAAGATTTGACACCAGAGTGTAAGAAATACGTTACGGAAATGCACAACAAAATCCCAACAGCCAAATAAAGGAGTAGGGGCGATAAGGGCCTTACTTGGCCTGAAAAATAAATCTGGTTGAATTCACAGAATTTTCTCATTGAAATATTCTGTGGGTATGGCTTTTCAGTAAACAGTAACAGTTCTCAAATATTGATGCATGATGACTGAGTTTTTGAGTATCAAAGAAGGGACAAATTGAAGATTTTGTCGAAAAATGACAAATATGACCAATTTTGACTACTTTTTCTGTATAGGAAATACAGAGCACATGCAAGAACCACAAAAATATTTATATGAGAGGTTCAATTCATTTGTACCAATAAGTTGGTAAATTATCAAATTGGTTTTTGGATGTGCTTGATATTTCCGGTGAGGAAAACTGTACGAAAATCTGCCGAATTCGGTATATTTCTATGAAAATTCTCAAAAGAAGCCTTTTCATGACGTCAGAACTGTACCTATTGTGACGTCATTGGTTATAACTTTAGTATTTTTTCTGTTAATGGGATCTCAACTTCGAAACAAACATGAAATAAAATCTTGAGGTGCAACTTAGAAATTCACTGGATTCTTGGGCCAAATCAACCCCTTATCGCACCTTGTCCTTTGTTAAATCTTTGAAAAAATGTGTATAAAATATTTTAATTAGCTTTCAGTAGATATTTAGTTTTCTTTCAAATCTATTTTTATTCTCGTATTTTTAGATTATCCTTAATACATGCGTGACAAGCTCTGTAGTTTATTTATCGTTCAAAACTTAAGTGGGTGGAGTTAATAACAATTTCATTGATAAGCACGTGCAGTAGACTTTGATGGACATAGTAAATGAAAATTTAATGTTAAATGTCCAGTAGACAGAGATGATGAAGTTCACGAACCATTAGAGGTATCCCATTGAGAGTATTCGATAAGAAATTACATGACGCTATAAAATATTTAATCATTTATTGGTATTTGTTTATCGTACAAGATTGATACATAACAGATAAAATAAATGTTATTGTAACATTTTTGTTTTCTAACATTTGTGTATTTTTTACATTATGTTTTATGTTATTATGTGAAATATTTATAATTTTCTGAAGTTAGAATATAGTAAAGCATACAGGTTATATAGAAAATCGGTTTTATGCAAGTTTCTAACTGATCACGAAAACTATTAATTTTACATGACATATTTTCGTATATATAATTTATATGCATGTTTGGTAGATTAGTATGAAAAAAAAGTTTTTTTTTCTTATTTTCACCAATGTAAAAAAAAAATCTTTTTCTTAGTAAACTTAAGTTTGAAAAAGTTAGAAATTTTTCTCTTAGCTAGAAATACTTTTGTCTTCTTTTGAGGAACTGATCACTCTTCGAAATTGTATAAAAGTTGTAAATGTAGGAGCCTATCATTTGCATTTTATTTTTAGCTACGACTGAAATTTATTTTACATTTTGATTTAATAGAGAGTGGAACTCTGTTTGAAAGCGGCGGGTGTTGTAACGGTTAAATGTGTTATGTTGAGGGGTCATATTATAGTTCACAGTAAAGTACAAGCACCTGCGCATAGATAAATCACAGACTTTATGGGTTTTGGTCTCTGAAACGACAATTAGTTCTGATAGTTGTTTATATAAACTATGTATAGTTCAAACTGTCTGAGAATCTGTCATGCATCTGACTTTGTAACAGAGCAGTTGATATTATGTAGTTAAAGAATAAACATGTGAAAATTATATGGATGATATTCATTCAATGCTAGTTCCCTGTGTTGCTTAGACATATAACAAAATGTGACTTATGCCCCCTTCACATTTACGATTTTTTCTCACGACCTCTTACGATTTCATCATCAATATTACATCATATAGCATCTTCGTGTTTAGTGTCTGAAAGACGTTTATGAACAAGCATAAAGTATTAGCAACTCAGTGAAGTGAAAAGCTTGTATGATAATTTCGAATTAAATCTATGAAATATTACACATTTCAATAACAACTGTGCACTCTTGTTCGGCCTTTAATTACTCGCTTTGTTATTTAAACAGGTTTGGGTACCCATAAACCAGTTCAACCCTACCACTGGCTTTAACTAGAGCTGGTACCGGGTTCCTAAAATCATTTATGTCTGTTTGTTGTTTTTACTATTTGTTTGTGTGGTGTTTTTTTAATGTTTTTCGGTAATTGCGGGTGTTCACTGTCATCTCTTCTTTACAATGTATTTCTTGGGACATTTACTCCATATCACTTCTGTTTATTGGTCACTATTAATGTATCATTTTGATTTTTTGATGTGGTAGAACCTGAAGCTGCCGTATCATCAGTAGCATCACTTCTGTAAGGCGAGGAGTCACTTGCTGCTGTATCTATGTCAGCTTCAGTATCTTGCATCTCAACCGAATTTAGCTGCTCTTGTGTATCAATGGATGGAGTCTGCTCTTCGACTTCAGTGGTTTCTAGCTGCGGCTCTGGCTGTGCTTCTGGTTCAGGGGAAGGGGAAGGTAAGTGTAATCTCTTCCTCTTTCCAGCTGTGTTTCTCTTCGGAGCCATGGTTGTGGATATTTATACAATGCGACACCTTTGAATTTTCAATAACGACTGAAAGATGGTGTTTAATTTGGCAGGGTATATATACACCGTTGACAATCGTAAAGAGGTTGTAAAGGGGTTGTAAAGGGGTTGTAAAGGGGTTGTAATTGTTCGCAAAGAAATCGTAAATGGTTGTACAGTGATCATTAAAACTCGTAAACGGTTGTAAAGTGATCGTAAGACAATTTAAATAGGTCTTAAGCAGTCGTAAATGAATCGTAAACTAGTCGTAGCAGATCATTTATCAAATTGCTTACGATCTCTTTACAACTTCTTGCGACTACTTTACGAGTGACTAAGACTTGTTAAGACCGGTTTACAACTACTTTACGACAATGCCAGGTCGGGAAGAGTTTTACGATATTTTTTGACATGTCAAAAATTTAGCCTCTCCTTCCACGACTTCTCACGACTGTCTACGAAAACTGATTAAGACTAACCACGACTTATTTACGATCTCTAACGACTAACTAAGATTGACAAAAAATTGTCAAATCGTAAGAGATCGTAAGAAAAAATTGTAAGTGTGAAGCGGGTATTAAAGAGACAAAGAACGTACACGCAACACATTGAAAGATCAAAGGAAATTTTAAAAATCATATTACGATTACAGTTGTATCATTATGAAAGTTTATTTAGCGCCTATTAACGTTTCTTGAGAAATTTCGGAATGATGGCAAATTAAAATTAACATTACCATACATGTACAATTCCTGTTCACAAAAGAAACATGATCATTTTAAAGTCAATGCGCAATTAAAGAATTTTAACTTATGTTTTGACAATCAAAATTAACCATGCAAAAAGGCAATGTATATTTTAAAAGAGAATCAGTGTTAAGTTTAAAGGTACGAAAATGGCACAATTAGAATTAAAGCAATTACGCGTGTTTTTCTACCGTTTAGACCAAAATCTAGTTCACACATCGGACTAGTTTTTGGTCGACCATGTACTACTTAAAAGATAAACACTAACTTTATAATAGCTTTAAACTTTAGGAAGAAAATTGGTACGATGCTTTCGCGCACGGCGTTGACTGCGTTCGTAGACACTTAGTGTCCGTACAATTAATGTTCTGGTGGACCAATCCTAGTGAAATGCAATGTATTAACGCAATATTCCTTGGCAAAAAAAAACATCTGGGATAGCTTTCTCAGAAAGGGCCAAATGAGGTGAAATACAATCAATAGAATGAAGATAGCGGAACGTTGCCGTCAAAAAAGTGAAATTTATCATAATCTTAAGGTTTCATTTCATCAGAGCTTTATCAATAAAATGATAGTATTTAGAATCTTTGTTTGCTTTTTTTTTAAAGTTTCAATTCTTGAGGTTAAATGAGGTTGACATAATCTAAAACTGGGAATTGTCAATCGTATCGTCGATACCTGCTGTTATCGTTGAAAATTGAAATAAGATAATATTACAAAAATCTAAATTTTTTCATGATTTTACCATTATTTTTTCCCCTTTTTTCCCTGAATTCCTCTAGTTACATATATAATTCTTCAGTTGTATATCAACGGGTTTATTGTCACTCTTTTCGCTTCGGAGCTCTTAGGAATCAAAGGGACCAACATTTAAATTGAAAAACAAAAAAAAAACAAAACAAAAACAAAAACAAACAAATAAAATAGTTAAATCTGTAATTCTAATTTGTTTTCAATGGGTTTTTAGGGTCAGGTGAGCTATTTCCATCACTTGGCGTCCGTCGTCCGTTCGTCCGCGTCGTAAACTTTTTCAAAAATCTTCTCCTCTGAAACCACTGAACCAATTTTAAGCAAAATTGGCCTTAATCATTATCAGGGTATCCTGTTTCAAAAATTGTGCCCGATGAGTCCGAGGACCAAACAATATGGCTGCCGTTACTAGAAATAGCACATAGGGGGTAAATTGCTGTTTTTGGCAAATAACTCGAAAACCGTTACAGATATAAAAAATCTGACATGGAGTTCAAAATGATCAGCGTGGAAAGATCTACCCGCCCTGCAATTTTGAAGAAAATCTGTTTACCAGTTTTGGAGTTATTGCCCTTTTTTCGAAAATTTTTCAAAATTTTAATATTTCTTATTTCTTATCTAAGAAACTATAGCAGATAAAGGTCAACTTTAAATTGCAAAAATGTTGAACATATCAAGATCTTTGGAGAAAATCCAAAAACCGTTGTAGGGGCTATTGCCTTTTTTCACAGAATTTTCAAAATTTTCATATTTTTCGTCTTTTATTTCCAAAACTATAGAAGATTAAGGTTAAATGTAAATTGATAAAATGTTTGCCATGCTGTGGTGACTTCAAAAGTGGTGTTGAAAATTGTTCGTTGGCCGCCATTTTCAAAATGGCCGCCAAAAAAGGCGGGAAAATTCAACATTGTTCGATTTCAATAAAATTTGGTTTCCAAATAGATATTGATGTAGCGACTTCAAAACCAGTGTTGAAAATTGTTTGTTGACCGCCATTTTCAAAATGGCCGCCAGGAAAGGGGGAAAATTCAACGTTGTCCGATTTCAATGAAATTTGGTTTACAAATAGATATTGATGTTGCAGCTTCAAAAACTGATGTTGAATATTGTTCGTTGAACACCATTTTCAAAATGGCCACCAAAAAAGCGGGAAAATTCAACATTGTCTTATTTCAATGAAATGTGGTTTCCAAGTAGATATTGATGTTGCGACTTCAAAACTGATGTTGAAAATTGTCATTGCCGGCCATTTACAAAATGATGTTTCGACTTCAAAACTGGTGTCGAAAGTGGTCCTTAGCAAGAATGCTTTTTGTCAAAAAAAGCCAAACAAAGAAATATAGTAAAACATGATCAGACTTTTAAATACAGTTCAAGATATTGGTGGTGTTCCAGCTACCGAAGTGCACCTCATCCAAGATGGCGACCAGCGGGGACCATTGTTTAACAATGGACATAAGGGGAAAACACGTTCGATTTCTCCTTTGAAACTTCTAGAAAATGAGACACTTTAACTTTAGGTTAATTTGGGCTGCAGTTTATGTCAGTCATGGACCAGGTGAGCTATACAGGCTCTTTAGAGCCTCTAGTTTTTCTTTTGATTCATCTTGTTACATATAAACTAGCTCCCAGTTATATGTGAACGGATTTTGTGAAGTTTGTACCGTTTCCTAGATCATTGTAGCTATAAGACGGGAAAGGAGGCAAAACTGCAAGTTTTACAAAAAATGTAGAATTCGATTTGATTTTATGTGTGTTGTTTTTAGATTCCTCTTTTTGTTAGGTTTACGTATTATATCAACGTGTTTGGCATAGCTCTTAACGTTTCTTAGCTTTAAGGGGTCACAAGGGCCAAAATTGCAATTTTTCAAAATAAGTATTTAAAGTCTGTATTTTTAATGGGGTTGTCTGGATTTTTTCTTTGGATTCCCTTTCTGTTGTTGTAAGGTTTCAGTACCATGTCAACGGATTTGTCGTAGCTTTTCCCATTTAGGAGCTTTTAGGGATATAAAGGTTTTTTTTCGTAACTTTTTTGTGTTTAGTGGATTACCGCGTCCACATTCTCTTTAAAATACGCATGATCAAACTTCAATTGACTCCGCGTAGTCCTTTATTCTAACTTTTCTTAAAAATACCTTATGACCTTCCACATTTATAAGCGTCATGGTAGTCTGATAAAAGGAGAGGTAGGGGAATTTCTACATGCTATATTTCAATGAAGTAAACACATCTTTAGAAAAATGTGAGTGAAAAACAATGCTTTTTCGAATTCAAAGATCCACACTGCAAATGCCCAAAATATTAATTTGATGAAACCAAAATAATTTGATAACGTAGTATTTGTAAATTTTTGGAAACTTTAACTTTTTCGAAAACTTTTCATTTGACATTTCATAGATGCAAACAATATTCGAGCATTGTCGTCATTTCAGACCTTTGAGTGATACTTAAAATATAAGAAATGTTCATTGCAGTTCCAAAACGTCGTATTGTTTTCCAACATAAAAAAACAGCAAAAATCCGTAATAATTGAAAATCGTAATTGTACAGAAAAGATTGACAGTTATGCAAATTTGTTATAGTTGGCATCTATGCATTTCAAAAAAAATTTGCAAAAAATTCGTTTCCAGTTTTACGTTTATTGTTTATTGTTTCCAAATGTTTGGATCTGATCTGCACTGAAGAGACATAAATTGTCGAAATGCGCATTTGCAGAAATTAAATTAACAATAACTTTAGTATTTTGATTTCTAAATAAAATATTGTTAAAATTAATTAAATTAAGTATTTTGTTATTTGTTAAGGTCAATACATTTTTTAAATTGCACTATGCAGTACTCGTAGATAATGCAGTACTCGTAGATAAGTTTCTTCGCAAACTAATTGACCGTAAACACCAAAGTTGCAAAGCTTTAACTGTACGAGACCAGAATCATAAAACCAGAACTACCCAAACCTCTGAACCGAAAATCGTAACTTGACATAAGTGTTTTGCTTAAAAATATGCATACCTTGTTTGAAATTGGTTTTCAATTTTGTTTAAAGTAATGGTCCTAAACCCCAGATACACCATGTATCAAAGTTTCAAGGAGCAGAACTACAGGTTCGTTTGACCTCTTTAAAACCGAACTTGTTCAGAGTTTTGTACATGTAGTTAATACAATGTAACTTGCATTTGCATATCAAATTCGAAAATATTTTGTCATTTCGTTTGAAAATTATCGAACCTTCCTGACTTTTGTAGTTAACACCTTACATACCATGTTCGCTAAATATCTGCATTTCGTCCTCAAGTTATTAGACGAAACCACATATATTACAAAATTTCTAAAATTTAAGAAAACACTTCTTGAGACGGCATGGCAAAAAACTTTACCACTTCGTGTTGCGGCTTTTATAAAAAAGGTTACAAATTAAACTGTAAACTGGACAAATATATACAACACATAGCAAGCTGAACTATCATAAAAGGAAAACGGTGAATGGCCCAAAATTTTAGCCTTATATCCGTCAATCTTGAGCCAAAAAAAATCGTCCTTCCAGGTTTAGAGTTATTGCAGTTGGAGTTAACATAATTTTATGGTCTCATGTTTATTCACCCCATATCCTTTCGTAAAATATGAGAGGAAGCAGACGCATAAAGGTGTAAAAAAGTAGTTAGTATTCGATCGTTATTGGGTCCGTGTTGTAAATCTGTATGTGTGTCTTCATTTTTCTTTTTTGTCCTGTACTCAAGTGGTGTCCTTGTTTCTTTGTGTTTCCGATGTCGCCATTGTCCATGGATTGTTCGTTCTTTTGACTGACGGTTCGGTTAATAACAGAAAAAAAGCAAAATTTGGAAGTATGATAGTGAATCTATTTAAGAAATTCTCTAAGGAACATATACACTGGGACTTATTAGTCCCAGATGTACATATATGTACATGACTGTACATAACGGTTAATATGCATTACTTTTTGATAACTCGGGAAATATAGATTACACGACAAGATCCCGTTCATTACCATAATTTTTCCACTAGAGATAGTTAAATTCTAAAGTTTTAATTGCAAGGCTTACCGAGCATTTTTTTTTATTTTTAAATTTAACTATCGAGAGTGGATAAAATATGGTAATAATCGGGATAAAGTGGTGTAATCTTTTTCTCTAATGATAAATGATAAACACCGAGAAATAGCACGTGGCTTTATTCAACATACGTTGAATATGAAAATTTATCTACCGGGTCAAAACTGGTTTAAACTTGACATATCATTAGAGATTAAATACAGATTAATACATGGGCATTTCCATATTTGCCTGGTTATCATCCCGAGACACCCATATTGGCCCGAGACGAAGTCGAGGGACAATATGGGTCGAGGGATGATAATCAGGTCAATATGGAAATGCACATGTATTAAACTTTTTATTACATACTTCCGACGTTTAGAAATGCCAGGCCGATATGGACCGGAAGTCGTTTATTTGCCCAGGCCAATATGGACCGGAAGTCGTTTATTTTGTCTGAGATGCACGAGAAGCATAAAATAACCTATTATTTTCCTGGGGTGTGAAAATATGGACACTTTACTTCCGGTCATATTGATCATGCAAAAACGCTTTTATTTCTACTAAGTATGTAATAAACGTTATTATAGTTTTTAAGTGTTGCTAATTTGCTGGTGCAGACAAATCACCGCAAACGATTCTGAATTGTGACAACTTATAACGCATCAAAACAAGTGACTACCTGATATCATTACTGATAACAATCCACCAATAAAACAAATATCATATAGAATATATTATCTTTACTAGATAATACCCGGAAAATCGCGATAGAACTTTGGTCGGGTTCTATGGCTCCGAACAAAGAGCTGCTGAGAGCGTCCCCATGTATTGGATAAGGCACAAAGCTAAACTGTGGCTTGAACTACCGACATACAAAGTGATGTTCAAATTTGGACGGATACAAAATTAAAAAGATGACAGCTATAAGAATTCGAATGTGTACTATAACGATTCCGAACCATATAAATCAATCATTGTAGAGTGTATGCTTCATTGAAATAAGATTAGAATGCATATTTTGTTAGATCAAAATGTGAAAGTGTATGTAACAAATCGATTGACCAACAAGAAACACTTTTAAATGGAAAGAAATAAATAAAAAGAAATAGCATTCTTTTAATCCTTTGAAATACGGTTTAAAAAATGGTCAAAACTAAATATACTTTTATAAGAATATGAAAACATAAATTTGACTGTAGTTCAATATAAAAAGAAACACAATTTCATCAATAATATGAAAATAATTGAAGGATTAAACGGGAATTTAAAGAGACGATAACTCCAATCCGAAACATAATGTAAAACCGGCATCGAATCAAAGATCCGTATTGGTTATTTTGTTAATTTATTATTAATTAAGAAATCAATGATGTTTGGATCGATGAAATTTTTTATCTACACTATGGTATCAAACTTTAAAGTTTAAATAATTGATCTGTTGTTGAAGGGCCATGCCTTCTAGAAAATCGGACTTCGTTTTTTAGTAGTATAGAATAGTATCAAAGGAACAGTTTTATGTGATTTATAGACATTTATCATGTCGTTGGGTGGTATTTGCCAAAAAAATGAACCGACTGAGAGGCTTCACATATTTCCAGAGCCGTAATAGTCTAGTCAATCTGAGGAAAACCTCAAACAAATTGCTACAAAGCTATTTATAACTGAGATTTAATGTCATTGTCGGCACAAAAACATATTAAAACTATATAAAACTATAAAATGCGGAACATTGATTTTTGGGGGGTCAAAAGTTTGTTTTTCAATAAAAAAAATCGCCGAAAACTGTGAAAATTGGGAAAAAAGACCTTTTCAGCTAAAACCAAAATTGTACATATCAGTTTACCCATGAAATGTAATGTAACTGCTAATACACATAACAAATCAGAACATTGTGCCAATTCTTGCTTTTTTTGGTGAAAAGTTTGTTTTTCAATGAAAAATCGCTTAAAACTGTAAAAATTTGAAAAAAGAGACTTTTTTTAGCTTAAAACAAAGTGGAGTACATCAATTTGCTCATAAAATGTAATGTAACTGCAAATAAACATAAAAAATCAAAACATTGTGCTAAACTTTGCTTTTTTTTTATGAAAAGTTTGTTTTTCAATGAAAAATCGCCAAAAACTGTGAAAATTGGAAAAAAAAGACTTTTTCAGCTTAAAACAAAATATCACACATCAGTTAATTAATCAAATGTAACGTAACTGCAAATTCACATAAGAAATCAAAACATTGTGCCAACCTTTCCTTTTTTGGTGTAAATAGTGTTATTCAATGAAAAATCGCTGAAAACTGCGAAAATTGAAAAAAAAATGACTTTTTCAGCTCAAAACAAAATCGAGTACATTAATTTGCTCATCAAATGTAACATAACTGCAAATAAATATATTAAATCAAAACATTGAGCCAAACATTGCTTTTTTGGGTGAAAAGTTTGTTTTTCCATGAAAAATCGCTGAAAACTGTGAACATTAAAAAAAAATTTCAGCTTAAGACAAAATGGCAATCATCAATTATTATGAGGGAACAAATAGTACATGACACCGGCGCTCATTGGAATTAATCTCAGGAACCTGGTCACCTATGTTATTTTAACCTAGAGATCGGATGTTGTCTCCTTGACATTTACCCCATTTCCTTTCTTTTTCAAAACTTTGATTAACACCCTGAGCTTCGCATATCATCCGGAGCATCCAGTGTTAACGTATGTATGTTCTGCATAACGAAAGTTTCTTTGGAAGAAATATTCAGTATAAACCTTGGCATGCAATTTCTTTCTTTTGCAACAAATGTTATATAACTTTAATTCCGTTATGAACAATTAATTCCGTTATTTTATCCTTTGGAAAAAAATATTATGAATGATCAAATATCACATGACATCAAAGGGGGGATTCTTTGTAAGTAAAATTGTCAACAATTAAACAAAACATTCAGAAAAGAGATAGCATCCCCATGCACCTCTCTGCACATATGAAAATGTCTCTGGTTAAAACAAAAATGGACACGTTGGTTTGTAGATATAAATCCAAACAAAACCAAAGCTTTGATTATCTCTAATACCCAAGTACCTGACCTTATATTATGTTTAATGGAGTACAATTGTAAGTTGAAATCGTTGAAAATCAAAACACCTAGGGATATTTTTTCATCTGATGCCAAATGGGCCTTCGATGTTGATTCTAATATGGCCTGCTTGATTAGCTATAGGGGCAGACCCGTGGTAAATTTTACGATATACTACGCCACAAAACGCCACGAAAACTGCACAAATGATGCCGTGTAATTGCTGTCTCTACAGGTCAGTTGAAATACAAAATGATGAATTTTTCCATATTAAAACGAAATCATTTATGGAATAGGAAAAAGAAGGGAAACGGAGAATATGTCAAAAAGACAACGACCCAAAGGGGAGTAATAACAACTCAAAGCCACCATAAGATCTTCAATGAACGGTGAGAAAACCCCACACCCAACGGCAGGTCGGAGTCGGCCCCTGAAAAAAGAAGCCGTGGTATATCAACATTTTACCACGGTCGAATACAACCCCTCGCTGCCGCTCGGGGTTCAATTACAGCGGATACAATGTATACAAGGTAAAATATGCGATATACCAGGCTTCCACAAGTTATTTCTTAAGTAAAGCTCTTATGCAAATATGCATCTTTAGGAAAATCAAATTGATATAAAAATGTTAGAAAGAGTTCAGCTAGAAGCCGCAAGAATAGATTCGGGTATAACAAAATTTACCAATAAAGAGGCTTAATAAGGCGAAACTATCGCAAATTGACTTATGTTTTATAAGATGCATATAACACTGTGTCCTTCATATCTGTGTAATTGCTTACCACCGATTGTGGCTGATGTAAGTAATAGCAGTAACAAGAGCTGTCGCCGAATTTCAGCCAAATATACCCCCGCTCATTGAACCCTGAATCGATATGGTAAGTGCAAATTTATTTTGGTGTGGACACAAAACAGGTGTGGACACAGTACAAGTGTTGACACAATACAAGTATGGGCAAAATGATATAATCTTCAAGAAAGAAATTTTCACAAGGGTTCCAATGAAAATACTCTGTCGAAATCAGACAAATATAAAATTCACACTTTTTTAGCCTATTTGACATTTTACACAAAACTCATAAGCATTAGAGAAATTTCATTACATCACTCCGAAAACAACCTTTCAAGAGGATTACAATGAAAAAAGTGTGTTTGATTTCCCAATATATTTGCTTTAAATTATTTCTTTTAAAAAAGAAATCATTGCACAAGGAATCAGCGAAAGTCAGTCAAATTATCTCTCCTTGCTGGTACCGTAACATAATTACATTCCTTCATGCACATCTTCATATAGTGTCCTTCCTTTGTCTAAAGTTTCATTTAAATCCTTCAAGTGGTTTAAGAGGAGTAGTGCTTCAAGGTAACCTATACATATGGAATCAATAAAAATTCAAAGTTAAATTATATCCCCTTCCTGGTTTCAGACAATAATTATATTCCTTCATGCACATCTCCATATAGTGTCCTTCCTTTGTGTAAAGGTATATCAAAATCCTGTACGTGGTTTAAGAGGAGTTGCACTTACGAGGTAACCTATACATAGGGAATCAACAAAAAGTCAAAGTTGAATCATCTCCCCTTCCTGTTTTCAAACAATAATTATATTCCTTCATGAACAACTCCATATAGTTTCCTTCTCTTGTGTAAAGTTTCATGAAGATCCTTCAAATGGTTTAAGAGGAGTTGCGCGTACAAGGTAACCCATACATAGAGAATCAACGAAAAGTCAAAGTCTAATTATCTCCCCTTCCTGGTTTCGTACAAAAATTATATTCCTTCATACAAATCTCCATATAGTGTCCTTCCTTTGTGTAAAGTTTAATCAAAATCTTTCAAGTGGTTTAAGAGAAGTTGCGCTTACGAGGTACCCCATACATAAAGTTTCAACAAATAGTCAAAGTCGAATTATGTCCCCTTCCTGGTTTCAGACAATAATTATATTCCTTCGTACACATCTCCATATAGTGTCCTGCCTTTGTGTAAAGTTTCATTAAATTCCTTCAAGTAGTTTAAGAGGAGTTGCGCTTACAAGAAGTGTGAACAGACGGACAGACAGACAGACAGGGTGATTCCTATATACCCCAAAACTTTGTTTGCTGGGGGTATAATTATGTGACCCCTAGACGTATACTGAAAAATTCGTCACTTTCTTTTATACCATCAACATACTGGGTAGCTCTTTGGAATAATATAGACTTATCTATCAAGAATTCTCCTACTATCTCTTCGTTCAAAAGTAAGATTAGAAGTATATCCTTCGAAGCTCAACTTTCGAAGCTCCAAGTAATTATGGGGAGAGAACACGGGAATTAAATGTTTTGCATTCAAGATTACCAAAGTAGCTCATCAAATGCTCAGTCCGAAAAGTCATTGTGTGAAATTATCTCCCTTCTAAACATGCTAATGAGGTGGGCGTCAACTTCATCAGCCATATTTTAGGAACACGCTGTCTGTTGATGGTCCATAGTAACGGCTAGATATTAAGCTTGTTCGGGTATATAAATCACAAAGGAACGATGCATTAGTAAAACAAAAACATTTACAAAATAAAAGTTAACAATTGGTTTGCTATTGCACGTTAAATTGTTTATAGTTGATGTCAAATGTTTTCACTGCAACCGCACAAAAATTAACCTGGCGACAATAAAATATTATTAAAAGGCAAAAAATTACCGGGGCGGACACAATTTCTGTATTAAAAGATAGCCAAAGGATTAATCTTGAAGGGGAAATATGAAATAATTGATTTCAAAGATGTATATTTTCAAGATCCAAAATGATATCCCGTAACCAAGGAATAAGTGAGGGTGGTATTTTCCATTGTGTTCATTATTTGGCGGTAAATGTTATTTATAAACACTGCCGAGGCATTCACAGGGATCAATGTACCCCATTATGGTAAAATTATACGAAATTAACGAGAATTTTTGTAGATTTCTGTATCTAAATATTTATTTGGAACCGTAGTAGAATGTTTACTTTTCCATTTAATACATTAAAACAAACTATAGATAAAAATCAAATTACAATTAACTGAATGGGCCTCTGACTCGTAAGTTGTAATCATGACGTATGTAGGTAAATTCGATTTCATTTCTAAAAATAGAGCCAGTATGTAGCAGAATACACTAACTTTGGGGTTTTATTCTGGGTAATTGCGTGGAAGGGCGGAAATAAAAATTTGCACACGTATTCATTAATTCTGTATTAATCAGTATGCCAATTTTGGAGAAAATCCAAAGATGTATATTTCATTCATCCAGAATTATAGTCACCCAATTCAGTCCACTTAAACCGCAATTTACGCGCTAATTACAAACTTAACAATCAAACGGCGAACATTTACATTATTTCTATACCTTAATGAAATACATGATTTAAAAAATCATTCAATTATCCTGTTAGAAACAACTTTTTGGAATTTGTAACTACGGAAAACAATCTGAGTAGACCTTTTTTGTTTCGTTTAATGAAGAGTTCCATTTCTTTTGTTAAAAACTAATCACTTATCGGCCTGATGCTGAACTGTCACGTATTCATGTATTGAACGACTGAAAATGTAGATGAGGTGCTGGATATGAGAATGCTTTCCATTACTTTTTTGTATGTACACACAACCTAACTGACGAAAGAATATCAGTCACTGGATGGCAGTTTGAAATATAGAAAGTTAACAGGTGTTCAAACAGGTTGAGAAGATGCTATTTAATTAAAAGATTTATATTATTAATAAACTTTCGCGTAAAATTATCAAAAATATAACTTAGTCAAGATTTGAACGGTGATTTTGTAGATATCAGTACTAAAAATTTTTCTGGAGCTAAACCTATACTTTTTGGTAGATATGCACAGCTGAGATTTTCAAAACACCCCTCATTCAGAATAGCCCTTTTCAAAAAGTGTTTTTCCTGGATTTGAACTCTCCCGTCAAATGATGGTACAAACACTATTCGCTTCCCGTTATCACTCGTACGGTTGGCTAACAATACACAACTTAAACCCTAAATTCATTTTAATTCGAAAAAAATTAGTGCAGTGTCATAGTAAACAATGGCATGGCAATCTATATATGAACAGTTTTTACCATGTATTTGTAGAGACTTTGTCTCATGTGCATTTACTCCATATCCCTTCATTGATTATTCAATATTTTTGACAACCATACCCATTCATATTTCCGTTGATCATCCTGTCAGTGATCAAATCACATATTTTATATAAACAATATTGCGGCGTTTTACATTTGGGCAATTAGGCATTATATTCGGGCAAAAAAAATGTATACATTTGGGAAAATAAAAATGTTACGTTTGGGCAAAAAAATATTTCTCCAACCTGAGCTATTCTTAATTATAAAATTTTACGTTTGGATTAATATCTCTTCCGTTCGCCAGATATCGTCTGCCCCTGCACACCAAAGGGGTGGGGTGGGAGTAGGATTTTGAGCAGGATAAGTCTTGTAATATATACTACACATTTTTTAAAGAAGTCAACCATCCAATTAAAAACACTAAAATCTTACTTAAAACCCTTTAAATCTGACTAATATCTCTCAAACTATAAAACTATGTACATGTGAAGAAGCTATCATCATCATCATATGGAAGTTAAAGTATATCCGTTTTGGCTCTGTACCTGTAGCTAACACTTTTAAAGAATTATTTTGTAGTGCAGTTTCCCGCCCTTCGTCGCTTGTCCATCAAATATTCAATCAGTTCTTTTTTGTTTTTCTTATTTCAAGCGCCCTCTTTTCAATAGCTCGTATTTTGATACAAGTTTTGGATTGTAATTTAATTCTAACATCGATGAAAATATTGTCGTTTAAAATATGTAGGGCAGCATTTAATGAACCATCCATAAAAATATCAGATATGTAAGAAAATGTAAGAAAAATTCAATATAAAAAAAAAGGAAATAAATTTCAAGGAGACAACATCCCATCTCCAGATCTGGGAGTCACAATAAAATGAAATTCAATTAGGGGATCAGCGCTAGCGTGCTTATTTTCGAGTTATTTTCAATCGAAAATATCATTTTAGCGCCAATTTACAAAGACAAATAGAGAAAATCAATAATTTGAGCCCAAAATTTCTTGTCTGTATGTCAGAATATATGAATATGAACTTAAAACTAACATAGTGTAGATCTCAGCATCATCAATCCATATGTATAAAGAAAAAGATATGTCACCGTTCTTTTTTTTTTTGAGATATGGCTTGCCAAAGATGTTTCATACGCCGAAAAATCTGTAAAATTGACATGACGTTGATGACGCTACATTTGAATAAATGCAATTATTTATAATATAAAATTAAATGTAGACGTTTTCATCTCCGTTTGCTTACAAAATTTGTTTATGGTGGGTAATTCATATTTCAAGAGAAGGGCATTCTTTAACAAGGCATTTTTACCTTGCCCTATGGAATGGTGTCGGGGTTGGTGGGGCAAGGAATGGAGAGTAGGACTGGATAAGGCAAAAGCTAGTGAATAAAAGGGCTATATTGAGGAGGAGAGAAATAATAATAATGGCACATGGGAAATATAAAAAAAAATGCAATGGTTAGAAAAACGATTGGTCATCAATAGCAGGAACGGGAAAATAATCACGTTACCTGGAGAACAGAAGATAGGTAAATTTCCCGCTTTCAGTCCCTCAAATCCCTCAAATTTGGCGTTTGAAAAGCAATATTTACTAAATCTGATGCTACCTATATACATGTATACACTGTTTCGTGAATAGTATTATCATACATTCCAATGCATGAGGGAGATACCCCATGGCCAGAAATTCCGGCCAGTCACTATGCGCATGCGTCAAATTGTCGGTTGACACTTGTGTCTAATTTACTATAGAAAGTAATGAGGAAATTGAGTTTGACCTAAAATGGGCGAATTGCATTTGCGCCAATTTTTGAAAAGTAATGCATTTCATTTGCGCCACAAGCTTGTATTTCATTTGCGCCATTTCTCAGGTAAACATTTGACAGGTAAATTTTCTGGTAATAGGAAGTAGAAACAGTATTAAATATATTATTTAATATTTTTGATATAAAATATATCGGTGGAAATAAAATAATTAATATATTATTCAAAATTGAATATCTAATAAATCTAAGATATGTAAAAATGTTAACGTCCTTGATTCGTTAAGGCAATTTTGTTTTATATAAAGGGGTATTTATATTAAATTCTATTCATTTGATTCCTAATTTTATATTTCGTTTAATGTATATTTTTGATATTACTGAATTGATTACACATTGTTACAATCTTAAATAGTACTCATATCGGGTATATATTGATTTTAGCGTTTTTGTCAAATATCTTGCTTGAAATCCTACTTCACCCGTGGTGAGCGAGGGCAACGGGTTATGTAAAAAAAACGATGGGGTTAATAAATGCATAAAGTATAAATTGTAAAACATTTCAACTTTCATCTATACTTTGATTAGGTTAATAAAATATTCTTATTCTATTCTTTTTCTTATACTATTTACCTGTATTTGACGCAAATGTAATTTTTTATTGGCGCAAATGAAGTACGATTTGTGGCGCAAATGAAATATTTTTTTGGCGCAAATGAAATACTTATTGGCGCAAATGCAATGCACCGCCTAAAATTACTATTTTCAGATGTGGTATTTGTAATGGACGTTCATAGATTTGGATTTTACATTAATCTGTCTTTCTAATGATATAAGTTTCAATACTCTTGGATTATTTTTAGATTTTTCCTTTTAAGTTTAAAGTTTGGTCCTCTCATCTCTTTACATTTCTTTATGGTAAATGCACAAACGGGCGTTTAGTCCGTTTTTAATGCATTGTTATATTTTTCCGAATTTTTTGACAATACAAACGTTCATAGCTTCATATAATTTGTGTTTTTTTCTTTCCAATGATAAGTTTTACAATTTTCTAAAAATTTGTTTACATATTTCCATTTTCATTTAAAAGTTGAAGTTTTTCATTTATCATATTTCTGAATCATTTTTTTTTCTAAGTCCGCACAGGTAAATTTGGGTAGTAAGGCGGGGCTTTATTGTTGTTTTGACAATTAAAAGGATAATTATGTATTATAATGACCTATATCTCTTAAATTCTGATAATATTATTATTTATTGATTTTCAGTAAATGTCATGAAATGATAAGGGTAAATACACATTTGCATTTTTATCTCGAAGCCATGAAATGGCTGGAGAGATATTGATATGGCAAGAAAAAATCATGTGCTCCGCATGAGGCTTCAAGCCTATTAACAGCTCTAAAAGATGACCTTCGTGCTTCCAATAAAATATAGTGCGCAAGTTCCTTTCAAAATCGGATACATTTAGTATTTAAGTCATATTTCTTCATTTTCTTGAGTTGAATACAGTGTTGTTTTATTAAACTGAAAACAATATGCATGTTAATCAAATTACTCGTTTTTTTACTCGTTGCTTATAGAAAATGAATGGCTGTCTTTATATCTGATGGGAAAACACGCCCATTGACCTTTATAAGATGTTTTTATTGGTTTAAAATGAAACATACGATAAACACGTCAGATGCGTATTCACACAGCTGACGCGATCTATAGGCCAGTTTAATAAGTGTTGTTATCTCCCTTAGCGATTATAACGTTTATCAATTTGTATTACTTCCGGAGTGTATATCATCAGTTGCTAATGTAAACACTACTTGAATTGCTGTCCGTCTCGTTTAGAATAAAAATTAAAAAGCGCGACAAAGATGTAATTGTCAAAAATGCGATCTCCTAGCAAGGACATAGGGTTAAGTTTATTTGAAAAAGGCCAAACTGGTACAAATAGACAATTTCATCTTGGAAATAAGTTGCAAAATCCGACATAAATTATCTCTGTGGAGTGAACATTTTACCCTTTTAGCTCATGTGACTGGCAATACTTTATACAATTTTAAAACGGAATAAATGCAGAACATTTGAAGCGAAATAAATACCGAAAAACAGTTCTAGGCAAACTGGGTGTTTTAAAAATTAATGAAATATCAGGCAGTTGCTGACAATTTTTACAATGTCAAATTCAAGGCTCCGTCTCCCCCAACTTATTCACTCTCCCCAAATAATATAAAATAAAAAAAAACTTACCGTAGTTTACCCTTACCAAAGTGACTGGTAGTATCCATTTAGCTATCTGCATAAGATTTGTTAGCCAATAAAAACCGGCATTTTCCTCTATTTCCTTATAATATATTTTGAAAAAAAAAACTAACGCTCGGGATAAAATATTTGCAAAAACAACTCAAGCCCATGTTAAAATGACAATATAGTATGGCGGCCATGTTTTATTTCTTAAATATCATATCACTAAGGGTTCATTTCATTGTTGAAAAACGGAAAAAATATTTATTCCCATTTGTACTTAAAAGGGGGAGGAAGTGGGCGTATTGCGCCGTTTCGTCTGGATTGATAGTCTTGAGGAACTGCAACATCAGCGGCTTAAAAAACATGTGCTGCATGTTCCTCAAGCCTAGCAGCAATCCAGATCAAAACAACGCCCACACCTCTCCTTACAGTCAAACAGAGGTTTAAATAACATGTAAATGAATAAATTATTTATAAAACAAATAAATAAGTAAATGGAGAAATGACAAATCGCACTACTGCGTTTGTCTGGATTGATAGTCTTGAGGAATGCAACCTCAGCGGCTTAGAAAGCATGTGATGCAGTTCTTCAAGACTAAAGACAATCCAGATCAAACCACCACTCAGCTTCAATTAAGAACAAGTGCACACAAAAGTTATACAAATTGAGTGGACCTTTAAGATAACAGGTGTATACACGTGTTAAAATACAGATAATGATTTATGAAACAACCACATATATATATGGAGTATAAATCTACTTGCAAAAAAAAAATTGTGCCTGTTTTTAAAGAACAAGTTAGCGTGGAATATAGATAAATGTAATTTGTGTAAGGATTTATAATAATTCTAATTGAGAATCTTTTCAACCTTTTGTATGAACAGTGCCAGATTAGTAAGTACTTTAACATTGCAATATTTAAGCATTGTATAAATTTTGTCATGATTTGGATATCTCAGATAGTAACCCGGTATAAATTTTTGTCTCCACTTTCTTATTTCATTGTGATTACAAATACAAATATAGTGCATTTCATCACCATAAATGACAAATTCTATCCGGCCTAGGTATATTCCTCCATCTGCCGGTTTCAATTGGAAATTTAACGTTGCAAGTGCGTAGCTTACAGATAAATATCCTTTGTGCACATTTCAGTTTCATTAAATATGGTTCGAAAATAAATTCTGTTTTGAAACAAGAATAGTATTCCCCCCTTGAAGAATTATTTATTTCACCAAACCACTTTTGAATAAACTGGTCTTGAAGTCGTTGTTTGACATTATATTTCATAAAATTCAAATTAACATGCTGCATATCCCAAGCTTCACTGAATCCACATTCATCTAAAACTGATTTGATATAATTTAACCATTTACACTGATAATCACCTCTGTCATATAGTTGTCTTAAAAGTTTATATACCTTACCTGATAATTTAGTTTCACAAGAAGCGAGCTTTTGCCAAAAACAAATCATTTTAATTTTTATTCTCAATTCAAGTGGAAATCTTCCAAGTTCACCATATACCATAAAATTGGGGGTTGAAGACCGAACACACAAAATTCGTTTACAAAATTGTAAATGTACTTTTTCAATAATAGACTTATTTTCAAATCCCCAAATTTCAGATGAATACGTTAAAATAGGAAAAATCAAAGTATCAAATAATTTAAGTTGAAGATCTAAAGGAATAAATAAGTTTCGAATCTTCTTATACAAAGCATACAATGCTTTCTCCGCTTGAGATACCAATTTCTTCCTTGCTTGAGAGAAGTTTCCGTTATAGTTAAAAAGTAGACCAAGGTATGTAAAAACTGATAAAGATCTTTGTAATTCATCAGCTGAGTCGGCAAAAATCACCGTATCATCAGCATATAACAAAATAAAAATTTTGATATACATACCCAAATTATCCATACATTTCTCATTAAAAAAATTCAAGCAGTCCGCAAGGTTAGCTGATAAATATTCCTCGAGGTCATTCAGGTACAAGGCAAAGAGAAAGGGAGATAACTTTTCCCCTTGCCTTACACCGATTTCGCATGGAAAAAAATCTGTTTTAAGATTACCAAGCTTGACACAAGACTTGATATCTTTATAGAAATTTAATATTACGTTAAACATCTTTCCACCAATATTATATTTAATAAGTTTTTTCCATAATCCCACCCTCCAAACAGTGTCAAAAGCCTTTCTAAAGTCTATAAATGAACAGAATAACTTTCTCCCAGAGGATAAATATAAAGAAATAAGACCATATAAAGTGAACATACTGTCTTGTACAGAATATCCTTGTCTCAAACCTCCTTGACAATCAGTTATAATTCCGAATTCCTCAGAAAATTTGTTAAGCCTTGCATTCAAAATAGAAGTAAATACTTTCCCCAAATTTGAGGTCAGACAAATTGCCCGATAATTGTCCAAATTTTTGACATCCCCTTTATTTTTATATAACGGTTTGATTACACCTATCAGCCAAGAGTCTGGTATACTGCCTGAGTTGAAAACTAAGTTGAATAATTTCAAATAAATGGGTAGAAATTGGTTGATCGTGCTTTTTATGTATTCATTGGCAATTTGATCCTCGGCGCATGCTTTACCATTGGTTAATTTCTTCACTGCCGACAAAATTTCCTCTTCTGAAATACTTTGATCAAGATTATAAATAATTTCCTGATTATCAATATTTTGTAATAACTCATCGAAATCAGAAAAATCGTTATCTTCCGTATCATTTTTATTTAGATTACTAAAGTATTCGTATAGCTGATCAAGAGTAAATTGAGACTCTTCATCTGATTTACATCTCTCTAATCGCTTCAGAATTTTCCAGAACTTTTTCGAATCAGATTTCGAAGTTTTGCGTAAATCAGATTCGATCTCTGAAACAATTATTCATCTCAGTTTTATAACTCTTGCTAGCCTTCTTCATGGCTTCACGGTTTTCTTTATTTTTTATAAAACTATACCTATTTTTTGCCTTGTGAAAAACTTTACGTTTTTTATTACATGACTTTGTATACCAAACTTGATTATTCGACATTTTATTATGACGATTTTGTTTTTTCATAAAAACTTCTGAAGAGATCACATATTTTGTCGACTGCGTTATTAACCCGTACTTGCGTATTGTCACCTTGACCCAGTTCAATTTCGTCACACAACAATAGTTCAATCTCATTTAGTTTGTCTACGTCATCACTAACTGAACTGACAAACAGGTTTTCTCTGTCCTGTTGCCAGGTCAGAGTAGTAGGCGTGTTACTACAATTACCGTGAGAATGCGTAGTAAAATTTTCCGCTGGAGCGTGCATACAAACTTGTAGCCCACAATGTACATCTGAGAATAATGGATTGAAATCCATTACATTAAATTCTTTAACAAAAGGAAATAATTTTGCGGACAAAAGAAAATAACCAATTAAAGAGACATTATTACTTGTTGTTTGTCCAACACAATAATCATTGCCTGGTAACCTGCCATTTCCAATATAGATATTGTTATGCCTACAAAAATCAATAAGTTTGTATCCAAAATTATTTGGCATCGATACGTCTTTTGAAACTCGTTTTAACGATATATTATTGTTAACTAAATTTTGATAATCAAAAACATAGGCTGTAAAATTTTCGTCAATCAAATCGTCTAATATCTCAAATAAGTTCTCATCTGGAATAACAACATCATCTAATAACCTTGTTTTTGCATTCATATCTCCTATCAACGACGGGAGACAATCATGTTGACCACATAAGTTTACCATTTCTAATTCAATCTCATTTAGAGCATCGTTGCTCGTATACCTTGTGTTTTCTAGGGGCCAATACACACAGCCCAATAATATTTGTTTTTCAATACATAATATACACTTATCTATTATAACCCATTGTACAAACTCCGAATCAGAATTTATGAACTTAAGAAATTTTCTTAATTCATTCTTAAAAACAATTACAATGCCACCAGATTTTTTGTCAAATTTCAGTCTATTTTTCATAACATAAGAATAACCATGAGGTAAATCAAGAACATCATACTGATCAGTTTTTGACTCAATAAATATTAAAATATCATTTGTTACAATCAAATTTCGAAACTCAGGAAATACCAGTTTCGATTTCAGTCCACAAACATTAATACACACTATCTGAAGATTGTCCGTTCCATTCGAGCGTCTATTACCGATTCTGTCCATGCAACTCCTGTTACATAACCCCTACCTGACTGGCGGACCAGACGGACGAAACTGCGGACCAGACTGTGGCATAGGAGGGCGAAATTCTACTTGGCAAATATTTTTAAATAGATAAAACAAAATTATTGTTTAAGAAGAAATAAATAAAAATAAAGAAAAATTGAAAGTGTTGTATCATTCCCTGCTTAGATACACTTTGAACAAAGTTATTTTATCTTTATTAATTTTTTTTTTTTTTTTTGTGGCCTATCAACATTTTTGTCTCCTCGTACAGCATAGCATATTTTTCTATCAAATTGCAAGTCGTTTTTACGGCGGAGAGGGTATTTTATTGTCTTTGATTATGTTATAGCTCTGGTAACCACGATTTATACAACTCTTTTCAATCACCACTATGAGAGAAATACACTCCGGAAGTACACTCCAACGAATCTTCCAATGACTGCGCATGCGGAAAAATAATTATTAGGGGCAGATAACAACACTTATTAAACAGGGCTTTTTGTCCAGAAGCGCGATTAATTTATTATTATAACATTGAGTTTATAACATTACGTTTATAAATTTTCAAAGTCAGTAATGTATTTATTGTTTTGAGTATCAATTAGTGCCTAATAGATTCAGGGATTGGTGTTCTATAATTATGATTTAAATTATTTATTTAGGTCAAACATGTCCCCATTCATAGTTACAAAAAAATCAATAACGAGTCGTTGTAGTGTGTATTCTTAAATAGTGTAGTAAATGTTTCGTAGCATTCAAAATACAAACATCGCTATTTGTTCGTTCGAATTTTCGCACAAATTAATTATCAAGCGCAATTTGGCCAGTTACAGCGATTTTAAAGACTGAAAACTTCTTAAAAGGCTCTCGCTTAGCGGTCGCCTTTTAAGAAGTTTTTACGCCTTTAAAATCGCAATAAGTGGCCAAATGCGCTTGATAATATACAATAGCAATGAAATCAACATGCGAAATCACACAATCCGATTATTTTCACGTTTTACGGACTATAACTTAATACATGCAGACGTATGCAGTAATCTTTGGATGACTACGAAGTTTTGCCACATGTAGAATTTCAGGGCTTCGAGATTCAGCTCCATCGGAGCTTTGATTTTTAGGAAGTAGTTAGTACTATCACAGAGAACAAGGAAGAATTGATAACAATTGTTTTAATAGAGACATATACGGTTAATCAGAGACATTAATTTACATAAATTTGTGTTTAAATGTCTCTAGTTCAATCTGAATCTTAGTCTTGATTTTGTAATAGACAAATGTATAATCCGTAAATTAAAGATAGTATAGAAATACTATCATAAAAAATTTTGATTTATTTTTGTTTGCCAAAATTTTGAAATACTGAAAAGTATCTTAGTACAGAAAACATATAGTTACACACTTGTTTTTCGTCGTAAGTATATAAAAAACATTTAAAGTCTAAATGTTCGATGTCGAACGATTTTCTCATTATCATCTTACACAGAAATTTGTTGGCATCTATATCGGTGCATTTCATTTGCGCGAATCGGTCTTTCAATTGCACGAAAATAATCTTTCAATTGCACGAGAAAACACATTTCATCTGCGCGAGTTTTTTTTACCTGTAATCTACCATGTTTAATATTGCAGGTAACGTCTGGTCTTCCGTCAGTCAGCATTTATTCAAGGAATATCTAAGATAAATGAACATCAATATTTTCTGTTTCCCCTACCCTGGAGGTGGAAGTATTGTTTTGGGCAGGGTTTATTTTAATCCAAAATATTAGCATTATACAACATGCAAATTGATGCATGTGATTATAATTTTCAGCCATTGTAGGTGTTTCCTGTTATCCATTTTTTAACATCATGATAAAATGTTTTGGTTATCATCATCACTAAGCACTATAAAATTTAGCTGTATTAAAAGATTCTAAACTCAAAGTAAGTGGACATGATTGTCTCCATTATAATTTAGTATTCGCAACGTATTTAAATCAAATGGCTTTGATTTACTCAAAGCGGCCTTTTCACTGTTTTGATATTTGTAAAATTGGTCCATCAAATACGTCAATTTTTAAATAAAATTACTTACTTTGGGAATAAAATATTATATGCAATTTATTCCGTCAGAAACATTGCATTTTATGCAACGTCGTCACTTTTGTATTTTGAAACCATTGGATCGATACCACTACTGGTGTACCAGAGGTCCCCGAGGGTATTCACCAGCCAAATAGTCAGACTGGTCTGACATGAAAAATTAACCTTGCGTTTTATAGAAATTTACCGTTTTATCAAAATTCTTACCACATAAAAATACTGAGGCTTCATTCCTTGTATTGTACTTGGTACATTTGTAGATGTCCTTGGTCTGGATTTGGCCTCCTATTTTGATATTTTTGGTAATGTGTATTTTTTTTTACTACTTTGGGATAATGGCTTTCCATATTAATTGATTTTAATGCTGCTGATGAGAAGTTACTCCTTGAAACACGTGTACAGCATAACGAAATGAACTGCTTTGTAACATTTGATTCACATTTGTATTATATTTGTTCCAGTGGAAAAAACGTTATGTAATATATTTTTCCTATGGAACAAATATTACTCTGTCGGATTATTAATTAGTGTTTATAAAACTATTAGGTATATTTTTTTTTCAATCACAAAGAAAATAAAATTATTTTTAAAATATAAGGGTATTTTTATTACTTATTTTCCCTTGAAGATTACAGGTGAAAAACTCGCGCAGTTGTAAGGTACTTTGTTCGCGCAATTGAAAGGTATTGTAATCCCCTAATTCGCGCAGTTGAAATGCGGCCATCTATATACGACGATTAATTTCCAGCATTAGAATCGTCAAATCATACCATAAAATAATGTAATTTTGTTCATTTGCCCCCTAGCAGTATTAAATGGAACGCCGTGTCAAGTAATTATTTTGCTGTAAAAACAAACAATTTAATTGATATGAAGCCATAAAAATAGTACATTGTTAATTATGTATATTCCCTGTATTGTTAGATTTTTGTATAATAGCCGATCTTAAACTTTAACACTGACACAGGGCTTAAAATGTAGGATTGTGTATATATATAAATGCTTAATTTTTTACAAATGAAGGATTCAGCAAAATATTAATCATAAAATTTGTGTCAAAATCTAGTATTCCAGTATCGCGACCACGAAGTTCAATTTAACTCTCATATATATATTTTTTCAAAATAAAAATAAGCTTTCAACTACAATCTCGTTGTTTAAGACATTTTTGCTAATATATATACCACAAGCAAACAAGAAATGCTCCTCGTCTTCTACGGTTTTCGTTTCACATGGGGTATATCTGCTATTTTCTCCTGGTTACCTCAAGGACGTATCCGTAAACGTCCCTGGTTTTCTTAAAATATTGACTTAAAATTACGATCCCTTATTTTAAGTTTTATTATAGCCCACCGTTTTTTTTTTCTTTTTTCTTTTTTTTTTTAATTATTTAATGATCTATTTCGGTAGATTTGGTATATCAGGGTCAAAACGCCAAATCGATAGCAACATATTTATTTCGATATTTCATATTATTTCTGTTGTTTTCGGGTTATGAGAATTGTATTTATGGATTTACATATATATAAGGGGTGTCAATTATGCAATTATCTTGATAATTGGACTCGGTAAAAATTTTACCTGTCAGTCACCTGAGCTGAGCTGATAATTAATCAAGTTCAGGAAAGACAACTCTTACTGGAAAAAGTTGTCATAATTTCTGGGGATGCGGGGAATCATATTTTCCCGAAGGCATCGACTAAGGGAAATATGATTCTCCGAGAATCTTCATATCCCTTCTTGTAATGGAAATTAATATTTATGGGAGCCTCTTTTATTCCATTACTCTTTTCTTTGTGTGCTATGGTAAAGGGAGAAATAAGGAGTCAAAAGAACAATACAGTTCATAATGGCACTGTTGCGTGGCTGTAAATAAATATTTAAGCGATTTTTGAAAAGTACATGACAATACAAATTAAAAAATTAAAATACAAACTAAAAAATATATATGAAAAAAGGTGAAATTGGTCATTGTACAAGAAGATTGTGAAATTACTGAAAACTTACATGTGACATTGTTTTGACAAAACAAGAGGCTCTCAAGAGCCTGTATCGCTCACCTGGACCATGGCTGACATAGATAAAAGGCATTTCCAATAGGAAAAATGAAAAATAAAATTTAGCAGAATACTTTTTTTTTCTAAAATTACAGTATTCTTGTTTGGTTTCCATGGCAACCGAAAGATCCACCATCCATTACAACCCATAACAGAACACCATTCAAAAAAAAATTGGGCAGGGGTTCCCCTTATAATTTAAGTAATACATAGTGCTGAAATTAAAACATGCAGACCACTTTTCAAATAAAAATTCAAAAATTTGGGCAGAGGTTCCCCTTAAAATCAATAGGACCAATGTAAAAACTATGTTCCAGATGGTGGCCATCTTGGATGAGGTACGGACCTACCAGATACATTTTTTGGATTGGACCACCTAAGGACCATTGCGGCTTAGATTGGTTCTAATTGGACTAGTAGTTTCTGAGAAGAAGATCTTTGAATGTTTATTCCATAGGGTCCAATGTTAAAACTATGTTCCCCGCTGGCGGCCATCTTGGATTAGGTACGGACCTGCCGGATACCTTTTTTAAAGGGGACCACCAAAGGACTATTGTGACCAATTTTGGTTCCAATTGGCCCAGTGGTTTCAGAGGAGAAGATCTTTGAATGAAAAGTTTACGCCGGACGGACGGACGACGGACGACGGACGGACGACGGACGACGGACGCCAAGTGATGGCAAAAGCTCACCCTGGCATAGCCAGGTGAGCTAAAAAAACCCTAGATTCTCACCACAGTACCTACAAAAAATATGTGGAATTTTATCTTTCATTTTTTTCCATTTTGTTTTCGTTATATAAACCTATCCCTTTGAAACGATCATCAAAAGTTATTTTGTGAGTCGTTCAACATCCTGAAGGGAATGTATAAATATGTGAACCAATAACACCTGCCCTTTGAGAATGATGCTCTATCAAGGGAACGTACATTTTGTACCTGGCGCACAACTCGGACTTTGAAGGATGTTTTGGGAAAGGCTAAACATTGTATGTGCGTTTATTCTCAGGAAAAGACAGCTTAAAAAAACAAGCAACAAAAACAATATCGTCACAGTAAGCGACGGCAATGTTGTATTTCTTATATAGCTCACGCATTCCTGTGAGTGGAGACAAGAACACTAGTGGTTTAGCCCAGAGCCCTAGTCAATACTTTTGGAACCCGGATCCCTCTAGTATTGGAGCCCGGTGCCCTTGTGTTTCAGCCCGGAGATCGAAGTTCAAAAAGGTTGGAGCCGTGTTATTCCCCAAATATAAAGCTAGTAAAATGGAATTTAGGGACCTACCATTTAACTTGAAAGGGGGGGGGGGCTATAGTTTTTTTTATAAAAAATATTTTGGAGCTTATTTTATGTGAAAAAAATATTTTGGCTACAAAAATGGTGAAAAAAAATTTCTGAAGAAGGCTTTCTGCCCCCCCCCCCCCCCCCCCCCCCAAAAAAGGGGGAAATGTTCATTTTGAAAAAAATTTAGTAATACACGTGAAAAAAAAATTTTTTTTCGAGCATTTTCTGTCCACAAAAAAACCATACCCCCACCCCCCTTTCAGGTTAAATGGTCGGTCCCTTAGTGACGAAACAACCTTCCACATTGACCGCAGTCATTTGGAGAACCAATAATAATACCTATCTTGCTAAACACTCAAGGAGTAAACATATTTTCAAAATTGATCTTTTTTTCTCTAAAATGAAGTTTTACTCTTAAAAAGACCGTTATTTTCAAAATAAAAACAAAACGCTCAGTTATCTCTATGTTTTATCTTTAACACGTGTTTCAGTTACTGGACATCCAAATGTTTCGGTTTGATATGCGCTGATGAGACATAAGTTGTCGAAATGCGCATATTCAGAAAATAAAATAACAGTAACTTCGGTATTTTGTTATTTATCTAAAACATTTTTAAATGACAAATCATTTGATTTTCCGAATGACGGTTGTGACATTATAACTAGTAACATAGTAACAATCTCGTGTTTTTTGTAGGAACAATTAACTTATTTTGGATTGAGTATTTTTCTAGCTTTGGGGGGCATTGTTAAGGTCTTTCACCACAAGTGAAAGACCTTATTGTATTTCTTCTGATTATTATTTTTTTTTCTTCTTTTTTCTGCCGCACATAGCGAAAAAGTGTCGCGACATATCAATTCGATACTTGGTACACTTAATCGGCTTAGGAAGGGGACGAAGCCACTGACCCTGTGAAACCGATCTATTTTTAGTAACAGAGTTATATCCCCGAAGACCTAAAACCTTGTTATCATGTTTCCACAAAAACCGTATCTAATTTCAAAATTCTGATGTGGGGAAAATTTTGCAATCATCCTAAGGATGATTTGTCATGGAAAAAAAATTTTTGGGTCGCGACCCCGGTTACGCGTTTTTGATCCCTAAATATACAAATTTCTCAAAGTTATCGGATATCGAAAAAATTTGGTTTCCAGGTAGCTTTTATGGTCCTGATTACAAATCTGTGGTCAAAAATTTTTTTCGTCTGCCATTTTGAAGATGGCAGCCATTCGAAATTTTGTTATTGCGATATCTCGGAAACGATAAAAAATTTATGAAAACATTGTGTAGCTAAATTCTCCTCTCATTAAGATCTTCATTTATGGCTCGTCAAAAAAAAAAAAAAAAAAAAATCGCCGGCCATTTTTAAAATGGCCGCCATTCCAAAATTTATTTTCCGAGATCTTGTTATCACAATATCTCGGAAACGATAGAAAATTTATGAAAACATTACGTTGCAAAAATACTCCTCTCATTAAGATCTTCATTTATGGCTGGTCAAAAAGATTTTTCGTCCGCCATTTTCAAAATGACCGCCATAGGAATTTTGTTATTGCGATATCTCGGAAACTATTAAAGATAAATAGAAACTATAAGAAGATAAAATGTTCAGTTCAATATGGCAGACAAAATTGGGTCAAGGTCAAAGGTCAAGGTCCTTAGCAACAACGTTATTTGCCATAAAAGTCCTTAGCAACCATATGCAAAAATTTTGGAATGTTGTTAAGAGGAAATGAATGACATTGTCAATCGGAAGTGACTTTCCTGTCCCTAGCAACAAGCTAATTTTTCGAAAAGTCCTTAGCACCATTCAGCAAAAACTAATAAAGGTCAGAACTTTGTTTACATCACTTTTTTAACCGAAATAGACAACAAAATCAAACTCTAACATGTACTCATGGTAAAAACTGGTGAAAGACCTTGCAATTGTTCTCTGAACAATTGCCTTCTTAATTATTTTTATCTTTTTTAATCCGCATTTGTTTTTGAGATTATTGAATTTATTAGAACACTTGGTCGTGTATATTTTATCATTTTATCATAAAGCGCGGTGTATATTTCCGTCCTTTTAGGAGAGTAAAAAATGCCCAAAATTGTTATATATAATGTTACAACAACATGGTTTTTAACTGGTTGAAAGATATTCTGTATGTCAGGTATTGAAATCAAAGATTTTCCAAAAAAAGCCATCGAAATTTGACCCTAAATGGATATAATAAAGAAAAATCATATTAATGCTGTTGTTTCTACATCATAAACAAATGGAAATGAATAAACATTCGTCCGTTCTTCCAGAAGTTTTGTGTCATTGTTATCTACTTTTTTTTATCAGTGATAATTTTATAGTTATATTGATCAAAAGGGGGTGCAAAAGGTTGTTCAAAATTTTACCCGTACACATTTGCATCGTCTCTGCACAAATTTCATACAGACCAGTTTAGCTTTCTCTAATTCCGACATGACATCTAAATAATTTATACGTTGCACAAAGTAAAAATCTGACATAGAAAACCATCTTTAATTTTCAATATCAAAATCACAATCGTATGACAGTCGCTGAACATCAAAACATCGTGCGAAATATGCATTGAAAAACTGTAACGTCAGGGCAAACAACTCTTGACGTAACGTCATTTCTTATCCTCTGACCTTAAAGAGCCTCTGTAATTAAGCAAAAGGGACAAAACACAACGAATGTGTAAAGAATCAGTTTCGCAATTAGAACTACAATGTATATACCAATGATGACACCATTCACCATTCATTGTTATTGAGTAATTTTAAGTTGAAATTAACATCGAATACACATTTCATTATTTAATCAAAATTTAAGGTTAAATCAGTACATACTTTTGCGTTTGTATATTTTGTTTCACCATCGAAGATTGAATGATGCATTATCTATTAAAAAAATAATTCGAATGATGAGCCCAATGATGCTATTTTTAGAACGTGGTATTTACAAAAAAAAATTCAACGCTGTGATGGCAACGGTGAAAAAGAGGGAAAAAATGTGATATTTATCAAAATATTCAATGCAACCCATGTAAACCAATAAAAAACCAGCAATATTGCATAATTATGTCATTAATCCTGATATCTGATTGGTTAGCTCTATTTTTTTCCAAGGTATACATTTCACGGTTGACATTCTTTAAATTGACACTATTCCTACACGTTTGTTCTTGAAAATAAAACGAAGGCAATTCACATTCCGTAAACTTCAACATTCGGCCTTTAATGATACACGTTGAAAGGATCAACAAAATCGTACAGAGCGACGAGGAGTTGTGACATTTATCTTTTAAATTACATAAATGAGATACTCCACAAACAGATATCGGTGAGCGTCATGCAGACCAATAAATCCATTTAATTGGGATTTGATGGCCACAAATGGAGTATGCTATGAACTTTTCTCCTGGCGCCCTTCATACTGTTTTACGAAATCTGTTGCTTTTCTTCTTAAACTCCAGCATATATTTATTCTGCCATTTAAAGTAAGCAATTTATTCCATTTCATTCACTCATACTATATTAAATTCATATATTTCAAAGATGTAAGTCGGCTGTGTGGCATCCGACAAGCGATAAAAATGACAAATTATAAAAATATTACATGTGTATTTTTGTAATAATAACACGTGCCTGCACAAAATTTTACAATTTGCCAAAAAGGGGAGGAGTCAAACATGAAGGAATTAGTGTGAAATAACTGAGCCTTAGACTGAGGAGCATGCCTCGCAAGGAATTGCCAATTTTCAAGAAAAGGTGGTGCACTGAGCAAAGGCACATAACCGTGCAAATATTGGCAAATGGCAACATATACTACTCAACAAAAGAAACGATACACAGATTTTATCTAAAATAATATGTTACTTTTCAGCAGAAAAACCATAACTCATAGATAAAATGTATTTTTTGCTTGTAAGAGTTAACATCATCCCCGAAGATTTCTCTTACAATTTCTGAACCATTTCCGGTCACGGTCAAGGTAATATCTGGAATTTCTGTTTGCAGGCGTTAATAGTGAGTATGTCCAAATTTTCTTTTTACCAAACCATTATATTTTCGAACCGGCTGAAGTAAAATCCCTGTTGCTATGTCGACCATGATTTCCTCGGGCCTATTTTCCGTTTTCAACTACCGATCTCATAACGGTAAAACGCGTGTTATGCGATCTTGACGTTGTGACGTCTCACCGGACCTGCTGCCACGTGATTTATCATTTGATGAGCAAGTTTTCTTTGGATTCATTGATAGTCTTTAGTTTGTTCTTCTTTTCACATAGCAATGAATTTCGAGGGTAAATATCAAGTTCAACGGTCTGACTGTGCTAAGTCATTGTCAACGTTGATTTTGGATTGAACGGGGCATCGAAATGAGACATTGTTTTCTACTTTTTAAGATGGCAAATTGTTAACATGATTAAGTGTCCAAATTATGGACATCAAACAATTTAAATTATCCATCTGTTAACGGCGAACTCGATCATCGGGTGAAAAAATACAATTCCGGATTTTCATCGTATCCGTTTCGGAATTGATTTAAAAATTGAATAAACAAATGCGTTTTGACGTTGAATACATTTATACACTAAAATGAAGATTTTAATTGCGAAATACAAAATATTTACAAAATTAATTGTGTATCGTTTCTTTTGCTGAGAAGTATATAAATCGTTCATAGAAGTCAACATTACATGTATTTGTCATCTAATTTTTTAAAAAATAGTGACAAAAATGCCATTACCCCGAATATTAAAACTTGCTGAATTCAACAACGCTGTTTTTCTTTAAATACTTTTAATCTTAAACAGTCAAAACCATTTTACATAAAAAAAAACTTTCAAATTTCGTATATTATCCAAATTTTTATTGCATTGACTAACATGTATCCTTAAAATCACATACACAAAACTAAAGTGGCCCAACAATTAAAGGATTTTTTTAATTCAAGAACGACAGTGTTGAATTTGGAGCTTTTGCAACTGATAATAGTGTATCCAGGTCTATTATATTTTTTTTTATGATTTTAGAAATTTATTCCATCGCGCAGCAATAAACCATAACAAATTCACTTAATCAAATTAATTAATGGGTACCCTCCAAAAATACACTACAATTACCCTTGTGTGAAGCCGATCAGAGGGTCTCATCCAGGAATCCCGACCACTAGAAAGAAACTTAAAGACTGATGAAATCCCGATTCCCGGTGAATTTATTGCCTTAAATTCCAGGCTTAAATCATAAAAATTTAAAAATCCCGAGCTTGAAAACATTTAATGCCCACACAAAAAGGACTCCTCTCTTCCATAGCGGATAATCTCTGGTTGTACCCAGTCAAATTCAGATTACCCTCCCTACTATAAAACAGCCAATCATAAACAAAGCCATTCTTTTTACACTTCGCAAAAATGGTGAAATGCGAAAAAAAAGCTATTCATGTCTGACTCAATGTCAAATTTATGGTTTTGGAAAAGTATTCCATTGCCTAGCAATAAACCGTAACAAATTCATTTTATGAAATTAATTACCCTCAAAATCCACTACAATTTCCATTGAGGGGAGCCAGTCAGGGGTCTCATTCTGGAATCCCGAACTTCAAAGAAACTTTAAGACTGTTGAAATACCGATTCCCGGTGATTTTATTGCCCGTAATCCCGGGCTTAAATCATAAAAATGCCGAAATCCCTAGCTTAGAAACATCTAATCTCCACATTCCGAAATTGGTCCCCACCCTTCCATATTGGACAAACTCGGGTTGTTCCCAGTCAAATTAAGATTAACCTCTACTATAAAATAGCCAATCATAAAAAAAAGCCATGCCTCTTTCATTTTGCAAAAAAAGTGAAATGCAAAAAAGAAAAAAGAACCCGCTAAACTAAGCGGTCCAAAACATTTATTTATGTCCGAGTCAATTGTTTATAATGCGTGTTTAATTAGCACAGAATCTTAACCTTGTCTCCCCTAAAAGATACGACTGAGTCACAAGTGCCTGTATAACCGGGTAGATTTTGGCCATAATAACATAAATTCATCTCAGGTTCTGTGGATTTTATTTGTGTGGTTTAAGATCATCCAACAAGTGTATAACAAGTAATAATTCCAATTGCAAATGTAACGTCCAATTTCATTGGTCAACGTCATGAACAACAAAAAAAGTTATTTCTCGATAAACTTTTCTTGCCCATTAATACACTACGACGTTAAATAGTGCAGTATATGGTGACTAAAAATCAGTGACAACATTGTTCAAAGTTCAAAGGATTGGAATTATAAGAAATAAAAGTAATTTTGGAGGAGTTTATGGATATGTAAACGCGGCCTTTCACTCACAAACTCTACATAAAGTCCTTCGGACTTTATTTAGTTTGTGAGTGAGTCGGCCGCGTTTACACATCGATAAACTCCTCCAAAATTACTTTTATTCCTATAATAAAAATGACCCTGCAATATAAATACAATAAATCAATACATAGAAATATAACTCTAGCACATTTTAAAAAATAGCCAAAATAATATGAAGCACTCACTATGTATTAAATAATATATTCTATATAATAATTCTGTTGATAATTAACTTGTTTTCTTTAGTATTCTATTTGTGAGTGACTTATACAGTAAAATTAGCTTATTCAATCAGTGATATATGATAATATCTATGCAGGTCATTCACAAAAGCACAAAAATTAAAAACAAAGCATAAAAAGCACATTTAGCATAAAGCAAAAACAAATCAAGCAAAACCTACCATGTATGAGGTACAAAAGATCCTCTAGACAAAAATATACATCTCTTCGGTAGGTTACTAACACCACTCAAGATCAATAGATCAAACATGTAATATCTGGAAAGAAGAATACTTTTATAACTATTAGTGTTTATAATTACTAATAGTCAATATTTGAATATCTTCACATATAAAACATATATACAGAATACAGTTTATTTATGTACATGGAGTTTAATCCTTTCAAATATTATCATAATTGACTTAGTTAGACTTAATGCAGAGTTTAATGTCTTAACTATTTACTCCAATAAACTTTATCAAGTTTATCCTATTAATTTGGTTAAATCAAATTATTTAACCTCATATTAATTTTACAGAATCATGTTCATTATTCCAGTGGGTTTATACCAGAAATTTTCTTCTTTATTCATTAATGTATTTTACTCCTTAAAAAGTCTCTTTCACTCAGAATTCACTCATTCTACTCATATGCACACATAATTCCTACAGCTTGCATAAATTTGAAGTAATAATAATTAGGACTATGGTATCTTAGTAAAGAAACTAACCTAAATTAAAGAACCAAGATGTTCACCAAAATTTCACAACTGAACACCAACACAGCTCTTTCAAATCTGAAAAGAAAAATAATTCTCCCACCAAAATGCTTTATGACCAAACTAACTAATTACAAACAACCATAAGGACTTTCCCAAAACAAAAGGTAAAACCTAGATAGTATACTTATTATACATGTACCTGTAAATCAAGATTCAATGAACCGTGAATATAATTAATTAATATATAGTGTATATAAATACTAAAGTAAATTGTAATATAAATCAAACAATTTTTAATAGTAATAATCTGTTTGGTTCAAATATAAAATGTAAAAATCTAACAATACCACATACTCCCCCAGCAGGAAAAAATGACGTCTGGTCATTTATCAGTATGGTTAGTAGACTTAACTATGTCTAAAATAGCACGAGCTGCTTCGGTTTTCATGTCTGTAAATAAATCAGAATTGACTATATTAGTGATATAGACAGCCTTTTTCATCCACTCGCTCTTTATAGTAACTGCAGACTTCGCGATGTCATATTCATCCGAAGGTACCAAGCTGGTGGTTTTCTTACTTAGCTAAAGCGTCTGACAGGAAAATTTTTATCTGAAACTAGTGAAATATCTGTCTCAGATGTTTCCTCCTGATGACCATCAGTGTCATCTTGTGTGCACGCATCATCAATTTAATTTGATCAGTCACATCCTGCTCTTGTGTTCCAGCAGTATGGACGTCCCCATGGTGACTTGTTGTATCTTCCACAACTACACTGGTGTTTTCATCTTGCTGTGGTACATCAACACCAGGACCAGGTGCCTGATCAATGACAGTTCTGTCACTGGCATCATGTCCTATTTGGATGATGTAGCCTGTATCCTCTGAATCAGACTCTTCATCAGTGGTAGACTCTGATTGCTGGTCCTCGTCAGTTTTGTCCAATCTCTTTCTTGGATACTTTGTTCTTGTTTTGGTGGCATCGGAAGTTTTCCCCTTGTCATTGATAAACTCGATAGGTAATATATAGTTTCCATAACGAGAACTAGTTGATTATGAAATTTCTCACATCAAGTTAAATAAATTTTGCAAATGTTTGAAAGCGAGGCTTGCCGAGCTTTTAAACATTTCAAAATTTATTTAACGAGATGTGAGAAATTTCATAATTAACGTGTTTAAGTTGTGGAAACTGTTTCTCTAATGACTGAATGAAAAACGCCGAGGATTGTATTCCGAATAAATTTGGCAGGAAATGTCACGAAACTTGTTCTCCTCTCTAGAGAGGAGAACAAATGTTTCACCACCGTTCAGGAAATGTGAAAACTGGACAGAAATTAGAGAAAAGAGGTTCCTATGGATAGTCCGTTTCCTTCCAGTTCGGCTTTCTCTCTGAACTGTAAACACAGGTATGTTCTTGTCTGACAATTTGTGTTTACCATCAAACGCAACAATTCGGACCAATACCCTGTCGCCAATATCCAAAGTGGATCTGACTTTCAAGTCATAAATTCTTTTCTGTCTTTCCTTGGCTTCCTTGGCTGCTTCTTCTGCCAGTTCATGTGCTTTAGAAAGGCGTCCCCTAGTTCTTGGATGTACTTTATGCTTGGTTGAATATCTTCATCTCTAAGTCCAAAAGCAACATCAATTGGTAGTCTTCGGTTCCGCCCAAACATTAGCAGATATGGAGACTGGCCAGTTGACTCATGCCGAGTACAATTATATGCATGTACTAGGGGTACTATATACTGTTTCCAGTTGCTCTTTTGGTTGTTTTCCAGTGATCCAAGCACATCCAGTAACGTTCTTTTAAATCTATCGGTCATGCCATTGCCAATGAGATGGTAACTAGTTGTTCTTGACTTTTGCATGCCGGTGATCATGCATAGTTCTTTTCTTACTTTCCCTTCAAAGTTTGCTCCTTGGTCCGAATGGAGACGATGAGGTATACCAAAGTGGACGAAAAGAACTCCAGCTGTTGTTTTTGCTGTCTGGTTACGAGTTGGATATGCTTGGGCATATCTGGTGTAATGATCTGTGATGACCAGTATGTTTGAATATCCCCCCTTTAAATTGTTCCAGGATTAAATAGTCAATGGCGACAAGTTCCAGTGGAGATGATGTAGTGATGTTGACCAGGGGAGCACTCTGATTTGTTGGTGTCTTCATACGGATGCATCGTCCGCTTTGCTCTATCCAATGCTCTATATCTTCATTCATCCCCTGGCCAGTAAAATCGATCTCTCAGTATTGCTAAAGTTCTATTTCTTCCTTGGTGTCCCATTTCATTATGTACTGCTCCTAAGACCATTGAAACATGAGGTATTGGTAATACTAACTGGTTCTTTTTCTTTCCATCAATTGTTGTTTCCCTGTACATGATTCCATCAATCAGTCTAAGGTGTTTGAATTGGCGCATAAATGGGTTAGGTCCTACTTCTGTGATTTTAGACTTCTTGTTACACTTAACGTAGTTGATTCATGGTCTGATATCTGGTCCACGGCTTGTGCTTTAGCCCAGTCAACTATGTTGCCAAAATTGGTGCCTCTACAATCAGTGTCATCAACATCTACATCAGGTGAAATCGCAAGACTTTCTACATAAGCTGATGGTATGGCTTTCCTGTAGATTGCCTGTACTGATGTTATATTGCATCTGCTATCAAAGTCTTGATTCACAGGAAGACGGCTTAGAGCATCTGGGTCTGTGTTGGATGTAAAAGTTGTAGGCTGAAAGAGCTACTTGCCAGCGATGACCCGTTGCATCCAATTTAGCTGTTGTCAGTACATAAGTGAGAGGGTTGTTGTCTGTCAGATTTTAGAAAGTAGATCCATATAAGTAGTCTTTAAATTTGTCTGTAGCTGCCCATTTCAAATTTCAGATTTCAAAAAGAAATTCTTTTTTATGTGCTGGATAATTCTTCTCAGCTTTTTGTTCCGTCATGATCTTGATATAGAACCCCCCCCCCCAGCTTCTGTCGAAGCATTTGTATGCAGTTCATACGGCTTCTTGCTGTCTGCATAGGCAAGTACGGGTGGTGTAATCAATCTTTCCTTTCCTTTTACAATTTGCCCGAAAAAGGGGAGGGACCAAACACTAAGGGATCAGTGTGAAATAACTGAGCCTTAGACTGAGGAGCATGCCCCTGCAAAGAACTGCCAATTTTCGAGAAAGAGGGGTGCACTGAGCAAAGGCACAAAGCGGTGCAAATATTGGCATATTGCAACGTATAAAATGTTCATAGAATTCAACATACAGTTCTCCCTCGTTATAGCACCCTTCTTTAATGGCTGTCCCTCACTTATTGCCACCCATTTCCATGGTCCTTTTTTAAAAAAGTTGCATGGTTTCTATGTGATTAATTCCCTCGATATACAGCCACCCTCACTTATTGTCAAAAATTTTTTGGGGTCCAAAAGGTGGCGAAATAATGAGGGTGCACTGTATTTATCATTTAATTTTGAAAAAAAATAGTGACTAAAAAAAATTGCCATTATCACAATGTTAAAACTTCTTGAATTCACCATCGCTGTCCAAAAACATTTATGTTCGACTCAATGTCAAATCAATTTGATATCAGATAGCACGGATTATCTTGCATGTGTTTGGGATCTCAAAAACATATTTCAGTTTTAATTTCGGTTCATGGATTTCTAAATGATATGATAAGATATGCACTGATGACACATGATTTGTCGAAATACGCATATCTAGAACTTAAATTCACAGTAACCTCGGTATTTTGTTATTTGGTACCATTGGGCCGATGCTACTGCTGGTGACTGTTAGTCCCCGTGGATATCCCTAACCCAGTAGCCAGAACTTCGGTGCTGGCCTGAAAAAGGATTTTATTTAAAAATTTGCAGTATCAAAATTTAAGAAAATTGGGTTAAAACCTAAGGAGTATTTCCCTTTTGCATAGCTCTGTCCTTAGCTGATTTTGGCTTTCCTATTTAGATCCTATTGGTAAATTGTTCTCTATCTGCTTTTACACATATTTCCGTTCATGGATTTCCAAATATTTTGATTAGATCTGCACTGATGAGACATGAGTTGTCGAAATGCGCATATGCAGAACCTTAATACACAGTAACCTCGGTATATTGTTATTCGTTCCCGTTACGACTTGGAAGCTACCAAGGTGTCATTCACATAGGGCTGTTTTGTTTAAGCTAACTGTTTTGTTTCAGTCAATCGGCGATTCTGGAATGAAAAGACGGCATTTTTGTCTCTGCAAAAAACGTTACAATATGGAAATAATGTTACCTAGACATGCTAGAACTTCTGACTCCTTCTTTCCGATCGTTTGCCTGGGAATTGGATCAAAATGGACAATCAGTATCCGTACCTTAATTCTTTTTGATCAGAAATTTAGTTCCTCAGATGACAAATAATTAAAAATAAAAGTCAAAGTGTCCGACTCAAGATCAGTTTACCCATACACTAACTTAACCCTTAATCGACACTGGTTCGCCATTTTGTTTGTCTGAGTATTGGATCATGTGACTCAATTAATGACGTGATACTCTATACCAATGGGGAGTCTAAAACTTCATTCAATTTGTAGGAGAAATTTTTATCTTAAGGATATTTATAAAAATTGATGCCTCCAAATCTTCAATTACAATGCAATTATCTCTTAATTTCAATGGAAACATTTAAATATTGCAATATACTTATTTTGAAAAAAAATCTTTGTTGAAAATTTGACAAGTTAAGGCCAACAAAACATCAATACAAAGAGGAGAACGGGAAAATTCAATAAGACTTTTTAATGAATATCCTCCTTTTCTCCATCTCTATCAAACTACATTCTCCGATTTAAAAGAATAATACCACTTCACGGGAAATTTTATGACAAATGCTGGTACTTGCATTAAGTGGTGACCCCGATATCTTCACTCACAACAGCATATTATCGTCGCAACTTTTCTTTTAAAAAAAGGTAATGCGTTGTGAGATTGGTGCCCTTGAAATGATGTTCCCCTTCCCTTTGACCACCATTGCTCGCCGACCATGGCCCTAATCGGTTTTTGAGGTCGGAAATCGGATAAAAAGCACATAAAAAGCGTCGGTCTGTTATGAAAAGTTTTTGCGTATAATACATTTTAATTGAACGTAAGATTAAGTTTCACGGTTCAAACGTTATTTTTCATAAGCATCTTGCATTTTGAAGAGTTTTTGTGTGAAATTCGCTAGGTAAAAAATAAGCTATGTTAATATGTCCCTGGTTCATATTTCAGATATCCGTTTCTTCATTTCCATGGGAGATCAAATTTTGTTGTATGATTTGAATGACGGACAAACCACTGTCAGTACTGACGCCATTGCATCTATAGTCAGGATAGACTACGATCCAAGAGGTGGATTTTTGTACTGGGTAGAGCCAAATAACAGAACCATATGGAGGTAATGCCTCATATTTAATACGTGTAAAATTAATACAGATTTACAAATAACTTAAGGAGTATTTCCCTCTTTTATAGCTCTGTCCTTAACTGGTTTTGGATTTCCTATTCAGATCCGATTGGTAGTTTGTTTTCTTTCAGCTTTTACACATATTTTGGTTCATGGAGTTTGAAATGTCTTGATGTGATCTGCATTGAATAGACATGTTGTACATTTTATTTCATAAGTTGCCAAAATGCGCATATGAAGAACTTAATTAACAGTAACCTTGGTATTTTGTTATTTCTAAGTAGTACGGGTCAAATTCAAAGTCGTATTTGAAGTGGTGAAGTAGAAAGATATGACACCGGAAGTTACGTTAATCGGAAATGACGTCATGCTACCTTAGATTTACCGAAAATGAATAAATAAGACTTCTAGGAATATTTGAATGCAAGACCAGAAAAAGCAAATAATTTCTTTACCATCACTCCGAGTTGTCATTTATCTTGGGATTCATCAATCAAAGATTCATGAAGGATATCATTAATTTAAGGATTTGTCAATAAGGGTTATTTATCCTTAAGATTTTAAGAAACTAAAGATGTACCTTACTTTTTGGGTCCGAGCAAATCAGACTAAATAGTTGTTGTGTTAAAGATGCTGCACTCGTTTCTCTGGAATACGAATATGTGGTTACTTGATAATCACAGACAACTCTTCACATAAATATGCAGTTGCCATCGTTAACAACTCTTAGCCATTCGTTGCCGAGGGCGACTGAAACCTTTATATGGGTGTCTTCGTTCCTTTCCATAATTCATAGGGGCTTTACGGTTGTCATTACATGCAAAGCTCTGTCCTTAGCTGATTTTGGCTTTCAATTTAGATCATATTGGTTACTTGCTCTCTATCAGTTTTAAGCAGCTTTGAATTTATGGTTTTCCAAATTTTTAGATTTTATCTGCACTAATGAGACATAAGTTGTCGAAATGGCCATATGCAGAAATTAAATTTGCAGCAAGTTCGGTATTTAGTTATTTGTACACATGCTATACATAGTGATATTTTTAGTAGGCAATGCTACTGCATCTAGGTGTCCATAGTAGATGCAGATGACTTTGGAACAGTTGATATCAGAGAAATGTCAAATGAGAAATTGGAAACACAAAAGTATGATATGAACATGATTTAATGATCAATTAAAATCGACTATGAAATGCTGTTGGGTGCAGTCATAACCTCTCACAAAGTTAACTTAGAACTGTTCTTAGGACTACCCTAAGTTCACTTAGAAATGGTCTAGAACACTTCTCTAAAAGCAGTCATAAAATCAGCCATCGAGTAGATCAGTTCTGAAAACGGTCATTGTCAACTAAAGCATAACATTACTTAAAGCAGTCATGGCCAGCAGTTGTTTTAAAAGTAGTCTTCGCTAAGAACTGCTCTAATTAAGCAATTGATTCAGTATACGGACATCGTACAATAATGATGTTGATATTATAAATGTCAGGAAACTGTATAGTTACCTTTATTTGTATACTAGTAGTAAATGGGACATTGGATGGATAAAGATTCGCATTTTATAATTATCATATGGCAAAATGGACGATTTCTGTCTTCAATATATACATATAATATCGATGTCTGCAATCAGGAAGTTTCCAATGATTTTACCGAAAATGAACATTTTCTGTATTTTATATAATATTGATACTCAGTCAATCATGAAACTTCCTGTAATTTTATAAAAAACATATGCATAAGGGACGTTTTCTGCAATTGATAAGATATCGATGACACTTTGGCACTAGATGGTCCTAAAAATTCGCTTAACCTAGTATTGCAAACGAAACTTAGTCTAGTGGTTTTCTTGCGAGATACATGTACCAGGTATACCGCACGGAAAATAAGGGTCATGCAACAGAAACAAATCACAACTTTAGCTTTACATAACTCATGGTTGGATAGATTTTACGGCAGTCATCTCTGTTGTAGGTCCCTTCTTCATACTCAATTTATACCATCTTAAATAAGAATGAAAATTCAATCATGTATTTATTTGCAAAATCTTGCAGTCCCTAAGTATTTTGAAGAGCGGTCCATGCTTGAACAATACTGAAACGGATGATTCAGAGCTAAAATTTAACTAATTCGGAGCATTATCAAGTCCCCATAGAGTCCTTTTGATTTTCGTTGTCCTCGAATATCGTTCCTATTTATTTAGTTTATCACTTCATTTTGTTGTTCTTATATGATTCCTTCTTTTGTTTAAGTATGTTTTTTTTCACTTCAAAAAAATGAATATGATATAGAATTGGTTTAAATGGAGTGATTTGGTCAGGTGCAAAAAGGGGAACTTTTCAGTTTTCGGAAGACCAGTTTTATAACTGATGAAACTTATGTCTGTTTGAAGATGAATTAAAAAAATCCAAGCGAAAGAATTTTCCACTTTTTTATTTTGTATTTTATAATCAGGAACACGTTTTAATATGCAAAATCACATTTGGTTTCAATTTGAATAGCTGCATTTTTTAATTCAATTTCAAAGCTTTTTTTTTAATTTCAAAAGTCTTTGTTAAAGATAGCAATCATGGCAAAACTTAGTAGTAAGTCTTCCGCGGAAGACAAGTGTCGCCTGCGTAATAACACTAAAAGTAAGTTACGTCAAACAGGAAGTGGGCATGCAAGAGATCCCAGACTCTCTTACACATTATAGATCCCCATACCGATACTCCATGCCAAATTGCAGAAGGCAGGGATATGTGGTGTCGGAGAAAAATGTGAAATAAATTTTCAAGACTCGAAAAATATTCCAAGTTCAGTCAAACAGGAAGTGGGCATGCCAGAAATTCAAAACTGTATTACACGGTATAGGTCCCGATACTGGAACTCCATGCTAAATTACAGAAGGCTGAGAATTGTGGTTCCTGAGTAAAATGTGACAGAAAATTTTTGTGACACCAATTGACAAAAATATTCTATGTTCTGCCAAACAGGAAGTGGCCATGAAAGAGATCCCAAACTTTATTACACGATATAGGTCCCCATACTGATACTCCATAATGAATTGTAGAAGGCAAGGATCTGTGGTTCCTGAGAAAAATGTGACAGAAATTTTCAAGACGCAAAAAATATTCTAAGTTCCGTCAAACAGGAAGTGGGCATGCGAGAGATCCCAAACTCTATTACACGGTATAGGTCCCCATACTTATACTCCATGCTAAATTGCAGAAAGCCCGGATACATAGTTCGTTAGAAAACTGTGACAGAAATTTTTGTGACGCCGACGACGACGACGCAAGACAACAGATAGAGATCCCTATATGTCGCCACTGCGTGAACGCAGGCGACACAATAACGCTTTATTACCCACATGAATAACAATGTCTGAAAATTGAACGGTACCATCAACCAATTATTATAGTAAAGACCATGTAGATAAGAAAAAAAATGATTTCAGGGCGTTCGGTATTTGCATGTAGAAGTATCCTCCGTATAGGTGCTTGCCTTTGCTAAAAATGCAGTTTCTAAATTTTTTATTTTCACAAACACGGGAGGCGTACATCGTATTTGTTCCTGTACTTTATTGTAGCACAAAAACGCGGCTTTAAATTTTAGTCCTTGTTTTTAAGATTTGTCCCCCATTTTTGATGTAGGAAGCAAGTTTTTATTTTAATTTTCCTTTTTTCATGTAATGGTTGTATGCCTATAAAAATAATTGAATGAAAGAAAGTTTCTCCGTTTAATTACTGGTACTTTCAGGAAATGCAGATTCTAAACTTATTTCGGAGAAAATTTCCTACGTATAGTTGCCGGTCCCTTGCAGAAAATTCAGTTTTTAAATTTTTATTTTTACAAGCACGGAAGGCGTACATTGTATATGTTCCTGTACTTTTTTTGTTAGACATCCACGCGGCTCTTAATTTTAGTGCTTGTTTTTAAGATTTATTCCCGATTTTTGATGAAGGAAGCAAATTGTTATTCATATGTTTCCCTTTTTCATGTAACCTTTTTACATGCCCTNAAAAAAAAAAAAAAAAAAAAACCTAACTTAAGCTTTACAAAACTCCTGGTCGGATGGATTTAACGGCAATCATCTCGGTTGTAGGTCACTACTTCATGCTCAAATAATAACATCTTAATAAGAATGAAAACTCAATTGTGTATTCATTTGCAAAATCTTCCAGCCTTTAAGTATATTAAACTGCAGTCCCAGTGTAAAAAAAAATGCCAATACGGATGATTTAGTTCTAGAATTTAACAAATTCTGGGCAGTTTTTAGTCCCAATTGAATCCCGTTGATTTTCGTTGTCCTCAAATGTAGTTCCTATTTATTTAGTTTACCACTTCATTTTGTTGTTCTTATATGGTTCCTCCTTTTGTTAAGTAGGTTTTGGGCTTGATTGAAAGATGGGACATCAAAAAAATAATTAAGAAAAATATATGATGTAGACTTTGATTTGAATGGAGTGATTTGGCCAGGCGCAAAACAGTTCGGAAGACTGATGAAACTTTTGTCTGTTTGAAGATGAATTAAAAAAATCCAAGCGATAGAAATTTCCACTTTTTATTTCTTATTTTATGACCTAAGAACACATTTTAATATGCAAAATAACATTTGGTTTCAATAGGCGCATTTTAAAAAAAATAATTCCAAATTAAAAGAAATTGTGATATGGAGTAAAGTACATGGGACAAAATCCCTATAAATTCATGGCAAGACTAAGCAAATCGAACAACGCTTTCATTGTTGTTCAAAGCAATTTTTTTAAATTTCAAAGGTCGTTAGAAATAGCAATCAGGGCGAGATAAGGCTTTATTACCCACATTAATAAAGATGTGTGAAAATTGAACAGTACCACAAATTAGAAAAGTTGGTTTTCAGGTCGTTCGGTCTTGGCATGTTTCCGATGGGTATACATAGTAATTAGCCCACAACGCTAGTTTCAAATCGAAATTGAACGAAACTGGGGTTTTCAAAACACCCAGTTTTCGATTGATATCGGAAGTTCGAGTTTAAACCGGAAACGCAATTCCTAGTTTAGCCAATGCGCATATATATATGATAAACGAGAGACGCTATCTGATAGATCAGAAACGGAAACCGGAATTCAGAATGAAATTAAACCAATCATAATCGTTTATTCTGTTTATCGCTAATATTTCTCTCTCTTTTGTATTCAACTTGTGTAATTTTATCTATAATATGTATTTTTATATTATGAGTCAACAATAAAATAGAGTTGTGCATGCGAAACTCTTGGGGTGCGAATGGATATCACATTCGCGGGGCATGGAAGGATTCGATCTCACCTGTCTATATTTACCTTAACCAGTTAAAACTTAAATATCGCCATTTTAGACTTATTTTTAAAAATATTAAATTCAACAAATCTTTAGGGGAAATATTCTTATTTTCATATAATTGGACGTGTACTCTGTATAAAGTTCTGTTTGGGAAATATACTTCACAGTAAATAAGCAAGGCATAAACTCTTATTTTAAAAAATGACCCGCTCGAAGCAAATTTCCTTTTTTATGAAAATATTATTTCATAATATACTTTCAAGGGAGTTTATACAGTGTGCTCTGTAAAATTCATGACTTTTTGCATTAATAAGGTATTAAAAAGAGGATTTTTAGCCTGTGGTTTAAACGAACTCTTTAAAAATCACGCATTCTTTAAATATATTTAATAGTTTTATATGTTTCGAAACAAAAAAACAAAAAACAAAAAAACAAACAAAAAAAAAACAAAAAAAACAAAAAAAAAAAAGTTAGCATAAATACGCATCGGTAAATTATTTTAATCAGTGGTTTCAACTCGGTCTTTATCTATGTTATAATGTATGAGTTTTGAATATCCCAATATATCAGATACCTGTTTAATGCTAAAATTCATAGCGTTTTTGTTTCGTGAATAATAAACTCATTAGACAGCATATTATGCTATAAAATAAGACCGAGTTTTAACCATTGATTAAATCATTTATTTTTCATACCTATTTTATGCCATATTTCATGATTTTTTTAATTTCGAAACATATCAAAATCCTTCAAAAAGATATCTTGAAGAAATTTTTTTTAGAGAATGGGTGATTTTTAAAGAGTTAGTTTAAACAACAGACCAAAAGTCTAACTTTTAATACCTTTATAATGCAAAACGTAATGAAATTTATAGAACACAATATATAATATAAACTCCTTCGAAAGAATATTGTGAAATAACATTTTCACAAAAATGGTGATTTTTTTTAAAGTTTTTGAAAAGTGAGTTCGTGCCTTCCTTTTTTACTGTGAGGTTTATTTCCCAAATAGAATTTTTAACACAGTAAACGCTGATTAATATGAAAAAATAAAAATCTTAAGAAACATTTTTTTTCAAAAGTAAGTCTAAAACGGCGATATTTACAATTTTTAGCTGGTTAAGGAAAATATGGACAGTCGAGATCGAATCCTCTCGTGACCCGCGAATCTAATATCCATTTGAACCCAAAATTTGTCACAGGCACAACTATATTTGTAATGATTAATTTATGATATCAAAATACATATATATAATCAAAATGACGAAAGTTGAATAAAGAAAACCAATTACATGTCTGGACCTGCGTCACCGTCACTCATGTTCAACTGAGAAAGTTTTTTTTTTCCAACCTAACAGAATGTCATGTATAGGTTTACCAATTGAAGCAAGTATTCATTTACCTTATTACAAAAACATTCTTCAAATGCACGTTATAATTTTCAACCCTATTACTGTAATAGACAAAAAAGAAAAAGAAAACAAGTGTGGACCCAAATTGATGTCTCGCCCGCCCTTACATGGTCACAAAATTGATGTGAAAACCCAAACTGATTAAATAAAAAAACTAAACTTGTTCCCTAGACTGTGAAATTAGGATAACTGACAAAAGCAATATTGCACACTGTCATGTATCACCTAAAACCAAACGCCAAATATCAGTGATCTACCACTGATAGATATTGAAAAACAAAACATGTTCACTAGACCATGAAAATGAGGTCAAGGGCTAAAGCTAAATAGCAGGCTGTCGTGTTCCATCTAAGACAAACCCACATACCAAAAATTATTGACCTATAATTAAAAGATACTGGGAAACTTAACATCACCACTGGACCATGAAACTGATGTCACAGACAAAAGCCATATAGCAGAATGTCATGTACTACTAAAGATCAACCTATATATGAAATATCACTGACTTGCCACTTACAGTTACTGGGAAAATGACCTAATCCCAAAACTTAACATGCTCACTAGACCGTGAAATTGAAGTGAAGGACAACTGCCATATGACAGACTGTCATGTACTACCCGAGACCAACCTACATACCATATATCACTGACCTACCACTCATAGTTACTGAGAAACTAAACTAAGCACAAAAACTTAATATGTTCATTGAACCGTGAAATTGAGGTCAAAGACAAAAGCCATATAACAGTCTGTCATGTAATACTCAAGATCAACATATATAGCAAATATCATTGATCTATCACTTATAGTCACTGAGAAAATGACCTAATCACAAAAACTTAACATGCTCACTAGACCGTGAGATTGAAGTCGAGGTCAAATGCCATATGACAAACTGTCATGTACTACCTAAGACCAACCTACATTTACATATATCATTGAGCTACCACTTATAGTTACTGAGAAACTAAACTAAGCACAAAACTTAACATGTTCAATGAACCGTGAAATTGAGGTCACAGACAAAAGCCCTATAGAAGACTTTCATGTACTACTCAAGACCAAACTATGTACAAAATATCATTGACCTACCACTTATAGGTACTGAGAAATTTACCTAATCACAAAAACTTAACATGAAAGTTTACGTCACCGTCATCGCCGCTGACATATGTCTCGCTTTCCGTGGCTTTCGGCGAGACAAAAAAAAACAAAACAAAACTAAATGTAGGAGTTGAACAAAGCATAAAATGAAAATAGTCCATATCAATTTAGCAAAGGTGAAAACTAAACCCAAGTTTCAAATAAACACTGATTTTGAATCTTTATGAGAAAATATGTGACATCTATGCAAAAATTCAAGAATAGCTGCCCATGATCAGTGCGTTCAAAACTCAGCAACGTATATGGACAAAAATGGAGAACCATGATAATATAATATGATGAATGAAGTACAAGTTCAAAAATTTATAATTGTATCGGGATGCTGATACAAAAGTCTCCAAAACGGACTCCCAAATCAGAAATCAGGGCTACAAATCACTTCCACACAACCTATGCAACCGGTCTGTTGAGTTTCATTCAATTCTGAGCACTTTGGCTTTCGACCCCTTTCTTCTGTTTCCATGGCAACAGTTGCCAATTTGAAATCTTCGACACCAAAAACCATTTTCCCACACCCCAGGTAACTTTTCTTTAAAGTTCCAACCAATTCCGAGCACTTTCATTTTCCCGCCTTTTTTGTCATTTCCATAGCAACCGGTGCCAATCTGAAGTCTTGGAGACGAAAAACCAATTGCCCATGTTCTTAGCAACTTTCCTTTAAGTTTCATCCAATTCAAAACACTTTCATTTTCCCCTTTTTGCCATTTCCATGGTAATGGGTGCCAATCTGAAGTCCTCGAGACTAGAAATCAATTCCTCATGTCCTAAGCATCCTTCCTGTAAAGTTTCGTCCAATTCCGAGCACTTTCATTTTCCCGCCCTTTTGCCATTTCCATGATAACGGGTGCCAATCTGAAGTCTTGGAGACCAGAAACCTATTCCCCATGGCCTAAGCAACCTCTCTGTAAAGTTCCAACCAATGCCGATCACTTTCATTTTCCTGTCTTTTTTCGTCATTTCAATGGCAACTGGTGCCGTTTCGAAAAATCAAAGACCTGTTTGCATCTTTCGGGATAAGGATCCAACTTCATGTGAAGCTTGGTCAAGATCCAACCATTAGTTTCCGAGAAAATTGTCGGACAAATTTTGAGGCGGAAGAATAGAACAAGAAGAAGAAAAAAAATAAGAATTGAGTAAAAACAATAAGTCTCCCGAAACTTCGTTTTTGAGACTTGATAATAGATAAACTTGACATTTTTTCAAATCAAAACTGGTCTAAAGGGGAGGTTCACATCATTAATGTGTTCAAACAACAGTACAAACTATAGAGGTATTTAGTCAGAGATGTGAAAGTTTCAGATTGCACAAACCAGGCACTGTAATGTTAAAATATGTTTAGAAAATGACTAAGTTCAACAATGCATAAATTCGACATTATTTATTCAAATCTGCCCAAAAGATGAGGTGCACATTTTCATTGTGTCCAGACCAACTGTACAAAGTTTCAAAAGCATCAAGTATAAGGTGTCAGGGTTTCAGATTACACAAACTCAGTACCGTAATGTTGAAATTTGATGAAAAATTGACTAAGTTAAACAATAGAAAAATTACACAATTTTTATCCAAATCTCACTAAAAGAGGAGGTGCACATCTTCAATGTGTCCAGAACAACCATGCAAAGTTTCAAAAGTATCGGGTTAAAGGTGTCTAAGTTTCAGATTACACAAACTTGGTATCCCGAAAGCATGACGGACGGACGGACGGACGGACGGACAGACGGAAGGACGGACGGAGTCGAGCGGCTACTAGACCTGTGGTCACCGTTGGTGACGCTGGTAAAATGAAAGAATTATAAACGATGAACATAATAAATTGTTTAATTAGATTCTGAATACCGGTTTCCGTTTCTGATGGATGAACGTTAAATATAAACAAGAGGCCCTAAAGAGCCTGTATCGCTCACCTGGGAATTGGCTGACATAGACAGTCCAATTAACCTGAATAATAAAGGACATCATTTTCAAGTATTTTTATAGACTTTGATGGCATTTGCTTCAAAGCTGAACTATATTCATGATGGCAACCATTTTGGATATGGTAACCATTTTTGAAGGAGGCCAATTGAGGAACGAACATAAAAATCAAGAACTTTCAAGGGCAGCATCCAAGAACCATTATGACTAAGTTTCAATTGGCCTAGTAGTTTCAGAGGAGAAGATCTTTACATGTGTTTTCCCCATAAGGTCAAATGTTAAACTATTTTCCCATCTAGAATGAGATGAAGACTTGATGGACAATTTTTCTGAAGGGGACCACCGGTGAAATATTGTGACGAAGTTTGGAACCAACTAGCTTTGTTGTTTCAGGGGAGAAAATCTTTGAATGTTTTCTTATAGAGGCCAATGTTAAACTATGTTCCCTTGGATGGGATGCAGACTTGCCAGACACATATTTCAAAGAGGGCCAACTAAGGAATTGTTGTGTTCAAATTGACCTGGTAGTTTCAGTGGGAAAAAAATTTGAATGTCTTTTCCTATATGGTACAATGTTAACTTAGTTCCCTGCTGGCAGCCATCTTGGATGATGTGCAGACTTGCCAGACATATTTTTGAAGGAGACTAACCAAGGACTATTGTGATCAAGTTTGGATGCAATGTTTTTTTTTATCAGAGAACTATTTGAATGCTTTCCCATAGGGTCCAATGTTAAACTATGTTCCCCGCTGGCGGCCATCTTGGATGACTCGACAGAAACATTTTTCAAAGCGGCCAACGAAAGACTATTGTGACCAAGGTTGCTTCCAATTAGCCTAATAGTTTCAGGATGCGATCTTAGAAAATGTTTTCCGTTAGCGTCAAATGTTAAACTATTTTCCCCGCTTGTGCCCATCTTGGAAGAGGTCGTAGAACTTGACCAAGTTCATCTAAAATGAAGTCCTTGACATGCTGACATTTTTGCAATTTAAACTTGACCTATATCTCAAAGCGTTTTTGACGTATAGGACAAAAAGTATAAAATCGTGAAAAATGTAATAAAGGGCTATAACTCGTATATGGGTACTTGGATTTTCTTTAAAATTTCCATGTCGGTAGATCTTGACATGCTGAACATTTTTGCAATAAAAACTTAACCTGTATCGGTTATGGTTGTTATAATAAAAAAATTAAAAAATATCAAAATTTTGAAAAATTTACGGAAAAAGGGCAATAACTCTGAAATTTTCTTCCAAATTTCAAGGTGGGTACATCTTGTCATGCTGATCATTTTTACTCCTGTCAGATTTTTGATTTCTGTAACAGTTTTTGAGTTATATGCCAAAAACTGCAATTTACCCGTATGTTTGACTTAGGACATAGAAAATAACAAATTTGAAACTAGATGCCTTGATGTTAATTCAGTTGAAGTTTGGCTCCACTGACCCATTGGTCTCAGTGGAGAAGATTTTTGAAAGTGAGCTCAGGACGGACAGGGGAGCTAAAAAGCGATTTCCGTATCTCGTTTCTAATTGGCTAAAATCATTAAATAGCTTTTTCGGTTTAAACTCAAGTTTCCGATACCGATCAGAAACTATGGGTTTTCGGTGAAATACGATGTATACCGATCGTAAACCCCTAGTTTCCATTCGGTATATACTAGGTATACCGCATTTTTTGTGACTATCGCGTGTCATAGATGCCTGCAAATTATGAAAATTCACAATCATGAAACATCCTCTAGTTTGACTAAAATAATATGACAAAATTTGCAGTCAATATTATACCGTTCCCTGCAATCATGACTCTTCTGCAATCGATAAAAAATTATGAAACTTCATGTCATTCGACTTAAAAAATATAGCAAAAGGGACAATTTCTGTATTTTATATAATAGTGATGCCCGCAATCATAATCCTGCCGCTAATTTTACTTAAATAATATTGCAACAGAAAACATATTGTAATCAATATTATAAAGATGCCTGCAATCATGACTCTTCCTGTAATTTGACCAACAAATATGACAAAGGGAAATTTTCTGTATTCATTATAATATTGATAATTATAATCATGAAATTTCCTATAATCTGAAAACATGGCAAAAGGGAAAATTTCTGTATTATCGATGCCTGCAATAAGAAAAACTTACTATCTTATACGGAAAGGGAACATTTTTGCAATATGCAATAATTAGGTCTGATCGTCACAAAGATTGCCATTATCATAAACCTGAGCGGTCTATCAAACCGAACGTGTGACCACTTAAAGAACCACTCTAGTGCACGACCACTTTTAGGACTATTCTGAGTTAACTTTGAGATGTGATCATTTTTATGTCCAATTTTAGAAATATGACAGATTTTAGAAAACCCATATGGCATAATCAGAAGTACTTTACTAATTTGCATATCGGCCATGTTGTAAATATTGCGCTTCAACAATGCATAATTGATAAACATAATCAAGATATAACATTTTTCAAAATTATCTAATAATTCACCGCAGAGCACATTTGTCCGCATGTAACAAGATTCTACACATTGTTTATATCTATTCTATTCATGAATATTTATCTGTAAAATTTAAGTTTCCAGCCAATTAAGTTTGAAATTCGAAGCGAGGATATGCCATTTGGATTACAGCTTTTTTGTACATACAAGTCGCCGAGACCCTTTCTGATAATATCAGTATTCCAGTTCTAAATAACAAAATTACTCACTGATAAATAAAATAGGATTTTGTGTGATATTAACTTGAATTAATGTACATGTTAGCGGCAACACGCAAAATTTGGCATTAAGCTTATTGCCTAAGCAATAAGCTAATGCCTAGGCAACTACTCATGGCCTGAATTGTTCAGGCAGTAAGCTTATTTCCTGAAATAATTGATGTCAAATTCTGACTTTTTCCTAGATAGTAATTAATATACTTATTAAAAAAAATCATAAAAAGGACAAGGTAGGATAAGGGCCGTTTTTGGCCCCTCTTCAAACATCTTAATATCTTTATTATTAATAGCCCTCACATTGGGACTGACATAAATGACATTTTTGTCCTGTTCAGGCCTAACGATAGTTGCCTAGCAACCGATTTCGAATTAACTGTAAAATGACAGAAAAGGACTACAACTGGATCATAACAAAGGAATAAAATATCACATATATGTTATATCTGTAATATATTAGGTCAAAATGCCCTCCAGTGTATATTACGTTCTATTTCCATACTTATGATGAACCTGGGAACCAAAAATCTCCTTAGCAACGCTTTAAGTTAAAGATAAAATGAGAAAAATAGGAAAAAACAGAAAACTAAAGGGTTTAAATATCGAATAAATGATACTGTCGTATAACAACTATGGAAAAGGGTGAAAGTGTATAGATTCATGTTATTTGCTATACCTTTGAAGAACCTAGCAACCAAAACTGCTCTTAGCAACGTTAAAAATTGTTAATGATCTAGAAAAAAAAGTCTGAATAATAGCCTATGCAAAGGCATAAATATCAGTATAATACTATATCTGTATTACATATGTATTACTGTATTACTATTTCCCTTTCTGCATAGCAACCCACCCTGTCCTTAGCAACGGTAAAAATTGTAGACGAAATCGAAGAGTATGTAAAATATAGCAGATGCAAGGTCATTTATATCAACACAAAGGAAATGTGTCTATGGAACACGGATGCCCCCGCCATACAGATATATCGGCAAACAGCAAGTAGATGAGTGACAGACTTGAAAGGGGAGACACGATACAACTCATCATACCAAAGCTTAAGACCAAATATCAAATCATTCCTGCATTCACAAGCTGAGAAATGTTTTACGAAAATTCCGGACGTACGTACGGACAAGGGTAAAACTTAATACCCCCGTCGCCTAACGGCGCGGGCATAAAAATTATATTTCGGTATTAAAGTTAAATGACTGTATAAATCTCTTTTTCGATTCTTATTGGGGACCTAAAAACCTAAATTGTCCTTAGCAACGATAATTGGGTATACACCAAACAAGAAAATATGCAAATACGAAATATATAATTTTATGCTATAGTTGTAAATATGCTACACTAACATGAAAATGTAGTAATATACTGTCGCTCCCTTACACAGCGAACATGGCTGCCTAAGTCATTCTTAGCAACAGTAAGAATTAAAAAAAAACAATACACAGATAATAATACTTGGAAGGATATATATAGATATTTTGAGGTAACACTACTTGATATTATCAAGAAACCCAACAATAATCAGAATGCTAACTATATATATAATCGTCTAAGGGGCCCGACAAACCAGAACAACTTACTGAAAACCCAGGATAGGCATGCAATGTGCTTTTACGAGCTCTTAGAAATAGATTATATTATCGTCTAAAGAAAGGGGCCAACTTGTTTTGAGTTTACCATTTCTCATCCTGTACTTTCCTATAAAATAAGGTAAAACAATCTAGGAAAAGGCTTCAAATTAAACTTGAACATAGAAATTATAAAACTCAGAAACATTTTTACACACCATAGATTATATTTCTGTTAAGTTACATCTAATTTTGAGTTTCAATTTCCGCACAGTTCTTCGTCGCCATGGAAGCAGTAACCATTATGATAGCAACAAGCTTCAATCCTATACACCCTTCATTGTAGTACTAGGTTAAACTATGTTCCTCCCTGGTGGTCATTTTGAGTGAGGTATGAACGTATTAAATAAAAAACTTGGAAAGGGACAACCCGAGGACTATAGTGGCCAAGTTTGGTTCCAATTGGCTAAATGGTTTCAAAGAAGATTTTTAAATGCATTTCCTAAAAGATCATATGTTTAGCTATGTTCAATGCTAGCGGCCATCTTGGGTGATGTATAAACATAAAAATCACCAATTAAAAAATTGAAGGAGACCCCAAGATTTTGGTAGTACTTGATTTTTACTGGTTTCAGATGAGGATCTTTGAATGAAAAATTAATGACGGGCGGTCGTGCGACGGACGCCGAGTGATGGCAAAAACTAACTCTGTATATAGCCAGGTGGGCTAAAAGAAAGGATATAACTGTCTTGGGTTTTTGTGTTTTTTGTTTTTTTTTTTGTTTTTTTTTCATTCTTGTAGTAATTTGCTTAAGCAGTGATATAGCCCGACTATGAAAAACCCCGAACACATGCCAGACATAGTAAATGAATTGTCAATAAATAAAACCAATATTGTGTTGAAGCTTTTTTCAATACATGGGCTCGTGGAACTGGCTTATTGTTCAATAATAATGCTTATAAGTCACATATAGGTCTTCGAATTTTATTAGGCAACTCAACAGTCGAGTGCTGTCTACTAGTCGCTTCTATATCTTAGTAATTTTTCTGACAACAGTGGTATTACATGGAAATATTAATTAATAGAAACTCACACACACACACACACACACACACACACACACTTCAAATCCCAAAAACACAATTGTCCGGCTTTTGAACATGAATGTTTGACGCACTTACAGCAAGATCAGCACCCCAGATCAGGTGATGATTTATAATAAAGTTGTATTTAAAATACAATGAAGACAGTGTTGTGCGTGTAAGTGCCGCATGTGCTAATGTCTGACATTAAAAAAATTTAATACCCCCACAAAAAATAGTTTAAATCCCCCCACCCCCCTGAAATACACGTCTGGGTATCGAACCTGGACCGCCTGCATATCAGCCAACCACGCTAGCCATATGACTATATCGTCAACCCTACAGTAGATGCACTGGAATATTAGACTGAAATACAATGAAGTGGTGTTGGTGTCAGTGCTTGAACTGTATGTCTTACACAATGTTAAGGGTAGCAAAAAACTGATGTCGCTATCTCAGTAAACTACATATAAAGTGATACGTGTGTTAATACCTTTCATTTATAAAAAAAAAACCCTGCCTTTCTGATCCGCCTGTACATTAGGAAACCACGCTTTTTTTTTTTTTCATTGTATAAAATTTTATTTACAAATAATATATATATATATACAGTTAAAACATAAAACATAATATTCATAATGAAGAATGTTCAATCATCAAAAACATGACACATCATATAATAAACACAATTGCCCCAAAAATTAACAAGCAAGGACACCCCGGGAAAAACCCGCTTGAAAAGATACTATATAGACTCAAAACAAAAAGGAGTGTATAAGGATTATATATATTTAATATATAATCAAACACTTTGTACGACGGGACAATTGGAGTTACCTCTCTTTAAATGAATCAACTGAAAGAGCTTCTTAGTGTATTGCAAGAATGTACGATTTTAACAAGAAAGGAATAATACAGTTTACCAAACAAAACCAAAGAACAGAAGTCAAAAAGTTGTCTAGAAATAAAACTCTAAGGAATCACCATGGAGCCGAAGAAGAGAATTATTGTGTAAAAAATATTTATTGAATAAATGCATCCTGTTTTTCATTTTGTAAAAAGTGTATGCGTATTCTATATATCTTTGAAGCTTGACTCAAGCTAGCGAACAATTGTAGCGAACAATTAGCTAGCGAACAATTATAGGGTTTGACTAAAAACCGCAAAAGTATAATGAGCTTCGACGGACCAGCGAACATTTACAGCGCTAGCGATCAATTACGAAAAATAATATTGAAAAAAA